>PVHP010025431.1:0-19259 GCA_004024765.1 Zapus hudsonius | reverse complement strand
GGACATAGACCTTCCAATGGACTCAGCTATCCCTCTACTAGGCATCTATCCACAAGATGTCATATCTAGACACAGAAACATTTGTACAACTATATTTATAGCAGCTCAATTCATAATAGCTAAGAATTGGAATCAACCCAAATGTCCATCCATGGAGGAATGGACAGCAAACCTGTGGTATATTTACACGACGGAATTTTACTCAGCTGAAAGGAAAAATAACATATCAAAATTTAGGAAAAAATATTCTGACTTTGAGCAGATCTTATTAAATGAACATTCAAAAGAACAGAGAATCGAATGCCACATATTCTCCCTCATATGTGGTCCTTAACCAGGATAACCGTAAACTCTACAGATACTAGTAGAAACAAGTGAGAGGTTATGAATAAGGGGTAAGGGTTGGGGGAGGGGAATGGCTTAAGCATGAGGGTAAACCATATTAGGTTCCAAAACATATAATCCTCACGAGCATACTGTAACCTATTGAGAATGTAGTGGGAGTCGACTGGCAAGAGGGGCCACGAGTGTTAGGGGAGAGAGACTAAGCCTATGAACAATTAGATCAGTCTGACAACCCCTGGCTCCAACCACCAGTTCCTTCCCTCTGAGATGTTGACCAAAGTGACCCATTAGGCTCCAACAACAAGACAGAATTCTGTCAAATCCCTTGAATTCCCTCCCCAGGCCTGAGGCAAAAACCTGTTGCTGAAGAAACCACAGAATGCTATAGACCAGCATTGAGAGACACTTCGAGGTCCAGAACGGTATCCAGTTCCCAGAAGGCAGTAAGTCTAGTGCTGGAAGGCACTGTACAGGCTGCCAGGGGAAAACTGATCAATAAAAGCTGGAGTAAACAGAGACCACTGACATGAAACACAATCTGCAGCCATGAGTAGGCTGACCACACCTCCTAATGGGAGAGAACAGTGAACCAAGAAAGGAGCACTTGTTTAATGGGGAAGCCGGGGTTTGGGGGAGACAATCAACAGCTTTCAATTCCGCCAAATTTTCCACTCAGTGAGGGGGGAGCCCTTGTCTGGAACTTGGGTTGCAGGGCGATAGGCACCAGATCCCGTACTCTTGGACTCCAAAGGCAAGATACAATATGGGAACGATTGACAGGGAGGCTACTAAAAATAGAGTCTAGGTAATCCATAATGGTGTATATTTGTTAACCTACACTGAAGTCACTCTCCGATGGAGATTATGTTTGCGTTTTTCAGGATGCAATAAGAGATCTGGGGCTCATCTAACCCTACCAACCGACCATACAGTGATAGCTGAGATCCTGGCAAGAGAGAAGCCACCACAGTCATATTGTGGAGGAGCCATATGGAACCCCACAGAGAATGATGGGATGAACCAGTGGGACCCACAGCCGCAGACATTCAATCAACACAGGATAAGCCAGTGAGACAGAAACCAATGATTTTTGACACAAAGACCCCTAAACTCACAACATTAATGCAGCCTTAATACTCATCCACCACAACTCACAGAACTGAGCGGAAGAGGGGGCAGAAAGATTGTGAGAGCCATGGTGGGGGAGACTATCCAGAGGCATGGCACCCCTCAGTAACAACACACTAGAGCCAGGAGAACCTGGCCGAATACTAGGCTATCCATGGTCTCCTGTCACAAGGACTGATCCAGACGACCCATGGAGGAGGTTATCCAGTGGAGGGGGGAAGGGAGGGCAGCGGGGAATTGGCGATAACAACTCATTGTTTGCCCACTAAATGTTGTAACTCATTATGGATAATAAATTTTAAAAAAAAAGGAAAAAAATAAAAAATAAAAAATAAAATAAAAATAGAAAATAAACAAGGAACCGGTGAAAGGAAAGAAAAGAAAAAAATAAAGGATTAAAAAACCAAAATAAACAAGAGAACAGAATAGCGAGTGGGGAGGGGCGGGCAGACGGGTTGGAGTCCAGAAGGCGCAGGGAGGGGTACATACAGATGGCCGATGGAGAAAGAATATTAATATAAGAAATAAAATTTAAAAAACACAACAAAAAGTTGAAAAAGAAAGACATGCAAGTGCCGGGGAGCGGCAGGATAGACAGAGGGTGGGAGGGTTGGGGACGAAACCCAAGGGAGGCTGGCTGAGTAGGCGGCCAGTGGGCTGAGGTTGCTCTGGCACAGCCTGCCTGCTCCAGACGACACACTGCCTCCTGAGAGCGCTGGTCCACGCTGGCGGCTTCCAGTCTTGAGGATCCTGTGCTGGGAGGTGTCTGGAGCTCAGCACGTGGCCTCAGCTTGTATCCACGACCTAGATCCCTGCTGAAAACCCTGGCACTTGATTCCCGAGGTGTACAGCATGTCTGCTAGTTAGCCATCTTCCCCGAACTGTCTGATATAGATTTTTAACTGTGTTTAAAAAGCCTTTCCTAATCCTCTGTTATAAAGAAAATCAATTGTTTTTCTTTGTCCTTTGATAGTTGTATATATGTGTTTATATATACATATATATGTATATATGCACATATATACATATATATGCATATATTTTTTTAATTTGGAGTTTATTCTGGGTGTTCAATGAATCTTATGACTGTCTTTTTACATCTATATCCTCCTTTTCTTTTTGCTAGCATATTTTAAAGGAAATTCCACATTTCATATCAGTTCACCATTCATTTCACCATTCTGTATTTCCATATGCATATCTGTGATGGTTAAGTTTTGTCATCAACTTGACCTGGTTAGTAATCTTGGTTGGGTCTCTGATATTGTTTACAGGAATGTAGCCCTCTCTGTAAGAGGCAGAATGTAAGGAGGCTCGGGAGAGCTAGAAAAAAATCTTCCCTTCCTGGGAGAAGTACAGGAAGGGAATTCCAGAGACTCAGGGAGTCAACAAGTCTGGGAAAGGGTTGCAAGACCCCCTCCATAAAGCTATATAAAGAGGAAAGAAACCTCTCTCCTCCCCCTGCCTGTTTGCGGGTGTGTGTGTGCTGTGTTGGTGATGGTCTCTATCTGCTTGGACTTGAAAAGGGGGGGGCAGCCTCTTTCACCTTTAAGGAATGTTCCCTGGGTCTGTAGCTTCAATAAACCCTTTCATCCCGTAACTATGCCTGGTTTGGTTGTTCATTCTGGCTGACTACATCAATATCTAACTGAAAGAACTTTTTTTTTTTTTTCTGGGGTAGGGTCTCACTCTAGCCCTGGAATTCACTATGTAGTCTCAGGGTGTTCTCGAACTCATGGAGATCTCCTACCTTTGCCTCCTGAGTGCTGGGATTAAAGACGTGTGCCACCATGCCGGGCTAAGAAGTTTTTTTTTTTTTTCCACATAACCATCATGTCAGTATCGTACCAAAATTAACAATTCCCTAATACCATCTAATATCCAGATTAGGTGAACTTTTTTTCCTAATTATCTCAAAGATGTCTTTTAAGTAAATTCATTCTCTCATTATATGATTAGTATGATTGTTATGTATCTTAGCTTTGTTTTATTATGCATCTTTTTTTTCTTTCCCCCTATTTTATTTGCAAACTTAAGGAGCAAAGAAAGAGAACCAGAAGGGTGCAGTGTTGCTCTTTGAAAATGGATTTTTAGTCTCCTCACATCCTTTGATAAAAAGACAGGATTTAAACAAACAACATTGAGTTTTATTCTATATATCAAGACACATGATTCATAAATGTAATTTGTTTTTGATAATTCTAAACATGGTAGCACTAACCTAGGATTCCTCAAATAGTTTTTGTGAATATACTCATCATTTTCTACTCTTATTGTTATATTTGAGATATTTTCTAAGAGGAGGATAAACTGATTTGGAGAATGTATCATGCTTGGGGCACAGTATGTACAATGACTCTGAACCAATGTGGCTTGAGAGTAGTGGTTGGAGTGACATGGAATGGTGCAAAAAGAAAGGCAAATTCTAAATCAGAGGGTACTTTCTAGAGCCATTTACACTCAGAACAAAAACATCTTTGTAAAGTTTTAATCTTCAGTTGGATACCTTCAACTCAAGACAATTTTGAATATTTCTGTATGTTATTAGCTAGCTAGTATAAATCATAGAAATAAATGTAATATCTTTGCTTCTCATCCACAAATAGGTTAGGCAAAACTAAATGAACTTTAAAAAATCTGAATAAATCATGTTGTCAATTCAGGAAACATACCATTACATGTCTATCCACCTTTCCACCAACTCCTGAAATTTAAACAGACTTAGAACTGACATGCTTTTTTATAATAATTAGTATAATGAATAATTCAGGATCCAAAAGTTTTTACTTGAAAGAAAATAAGCTGTATGTGTGAAAAAAGAGAATTAATTCACTCATTATCTTTTCAGATGTTACCTCAGTGCCATCCTTTTTCTTTCCTGGTTGCCCAAGGTGATTTTTTCTGTGCATTTCATTACTAATGGTTTGTCCATTTATAAAACTCTATTGTCTGGCATGTGAATCTCCAAAGTGTATTTTCTCATTATCTTAAATTCACCAAAAGAGATTTAAGATACTTGTATTGAATTAATTAAAATAAAAACCTATACCTATGAATAGCAATAATGTGCTATGCCTGTGAAAGTTGCATCCATCATCTGTGTTTATTTCTCTCCAAATAGAAAGCAGCATATTGTTTTGGAAAGGACATTGGGAAAGAAATCAATAACATGATCACAAACTCAATCCTACCGCATGTTTGTAGTATACCTCCAAGTCACAATCTTTTTTAACCTCAGTAATTTCCATCTAGAGAATATGAATAGTAATAGCTTATCAGAAGGGTTACCATGAGGATGGAGTGAGAAGGCTTATGTGAATTATACTCACATATAATTATGATGTTTTCTTGTGTTATTTTACACAATTAATGACATATGTAAGCAATTTCAATTATCTTTGTACTTCTCAGCATACGCTGTTATTTAGATGATGACCTCTTCATTGATAATCATCTTGTTAACCATATATCACATTATTGATCTCAGTGATAGTTTTTATTTTCTTTTTTTTATTTTATTTATTCATTTTCAAACAGATACAGAGAGAGAGAGAAAGAGAGAGAGAGAGCCAGGGCCAACACCTTGTGTGTCTGGCTTATGTGGGTACTGGGGAATTAACTTGGGACCTTAGGCACTGGAGGCAAGTGCTTTAACCACTGAGCCATCTCTCCAGCCCTCAGTGATAGTTTTTTTAATATTTTATTTATTCATTTTCAAGCAGAGAGATACAGAGAGAGAGAGAGAGAGAGAGAGAGAGAGAGAGAGAAAGTCAGGGCCACCACCTTGTGGGTCTGGCCCATGTGGGTCCTGGGGAATTGAACCAGGGGCCTTAGGCACTAGAGGTAAGTGCCTTAACCGCTCAACTATCTCTCCAGCCCTCAGTGATAGTTTTTAAAAGATTAATTTTACTCTTTATTCCTTTAATGCATTCACATATAATTTTATAAATCAAGCACGTAACATTCATAGACAAAATAGGCCTAATTTTACTTCAATATATTTATATCATTTTCTCTTACTTTTTCTGTTTAAGACAATTTTAAATGTAATGTACTGTAACCATATTCATCCCACATTACCCTTTCTTCGATCTTGCCACTCCTGTTGACTTCCTTTCTCTTCATGACTAGTCCTCTTTTTACTTTCCTGTCTTTTTTTTTGGCAACCCAATGAGTTTAATTAGGGATGCTTGCATGAATATGGGTGAGGGTTATTTACCAGAGCATGGAGTGCTTCACAGCACCTCCCCCATCTCTAGCTCCTACATCCTTACCATTCCCTCTTCTGCAATGTTCCCTGAGCCTTGGAGGAGGTGATAGGTTTTTCTTATATGGCTGAGCACTCAACTGTCCCTTATTTTCACCCATTTGATGAGTTTTCAGTCTCCCTAGTCACCACAAACCACAATAAAAGCTTCTCTGACCAAAGCTGAGCACCAATAATCTATGGCATAAGCATAAATGTTCAAAAGGCAGTTTGATGGGCACAAAATCCCCATTTAGCAAACAACAACCATAGCTTCTGTATTAGCATCTTTGATACTTCCCTAGCCATGGCCTTTGGCCAGGTTTATAGTAACACACATGAGTTCCTTCCTATGTCATATGCCTCAAATCCAATCAAGATTGGATTTAGATTAACCCCTAACAGTCATGCTACTACTGTACCCATGGGTACATATTGCCTGACAGACCAATAGCATGCTTGTTTATTTGTTTTACCAGAAAAATAAGTGAACTCTAATTTTCCTCTCTCACAATCATGAATTTAAAATAGAGCTATGGTAACAACTATCAAATAATGTCTGTATCAATATGGACACATTAAAAAAAAGTGGATGCCTACTCTTCACAAAACTCATTGACTCAGGACATCACAAATAGGCTTAAGATTACTGAGTTGATATTTCTCAGATGCCACATGAACCAGTTCTTTTGTCTGCTGTGTAACATATCCTATGTTTAACCTCTCCTTATAGTATTGCCATCTCTGATAAAATAAGTCAGGGCATCTATTGCCTCTTAAAACACCACTTATTACTTATGACTTCCAATTGTGCTTCCTGATGCTAGTACTCTTGGACATTAAGATGAAAATTACTGATGTCTTTCCCTGTGAGGGCCATATGAACTGAAGATACCATTTCCCATCTGAGGTTGCTGATATTAACTCCCCTGATAGTTCAGTTTCAGGCTTAAACATTTAATGAGTCATGAATATGTTAAGGAGACAGCTCAATACATTTGCCTTTTAAACTCTTTGCTATATTTTATTGACTTCCTTTTAATACTAAATACAAGTGCTTATGAATAATCCCAGTCAGGGTCTGTTCCAACTGGCTGATCTACATCTCAGTAATAGTTGGGATCACACATTTGATGTGAGTGTTCTATTAGATTTGAACTAATCCTGAATTCTGTATCTCTTTTTTTTTCACTTAGAACTGATCTCCCCATTACAGAAGAGGTGGTGGAAAGAAAGAGCCAGAGGATGGGGACGAATGCTTTGGAATACTCTTTTGAACACAAAGTAGCTGTTGCATTCATGGCTTCATAGTAGTTGTGTTTCCTGCACAATATTGGGACCAAAAACATGTCTTATGGATGTTGGAGGAAGGCACACAAAAAATCAAAATAAAAGAGGCTGGAATGGAGAATGGGTTCTGTGGAAAGGGTATGGGGGAGGGGACAAAAGAACATAATCACAAGGCATTATGATCAAAACATATGTACGTGTTAAAATTATCAATAAAAAAGGTTAGAAACTAATTCATTTCCAGAAGGTCCTTTAGCTCTTCAGGTAGTTTTAGGTAGTTAGGTTAGGCTCCTGGCATTATTTATCCACCAATCCTCCGAGTATGCCCACAAATGTCAAAAATTAAAATGGAATAAACCCTGAGAGTATATTGAAACCTCTTACAACTTTACTTTCCTTGTAAAAAATTGCATACATGCTACATCCTATATCTTCTGTATGTTCACTAAGCAGTCAATTGTTGCAAGAATGGAAAAATTTTTTATCCAGGAAATCTAAATTTGTTTCACAGACCTAGAATACTGAATAGTCCTAAACTTTGTGACATTCTGCCTTGGCACAGTTAGGGTTTTAATTCAGATTTAAAATCACCTCTGTTGGGAATTAGCACTCAAAAAAAGAAGAGGACTTGAGTTGGAACCCCAGAACCTACATAAAAGTGCTGGGCATGTAACCCTAACACTAAGGAGGCAGATACAGATGTATCACTGGGGCTCATTACCTGGCCAGTCTAGCCTAGTTTGCAAGCTCCAGGCCAATTAGAATCCTCGTCTCAAGAAGAGGTGGAAGGTGTTGCCAAGAATCCACATACAAGGTTGTCCTCTGGCCTCCATATGCACACTCACACACATGGATCAGCAGTTAAAGACACTTGCTTGCAAAACCCAATGGTCCAGGTTCAATTCTCCAGTATCCAAGTCAAGCAAGTCAGATGCACAAAGTGGAACATGTTGGTTTGTTTGCAGGAGATCCTGGTTTGCTCATTGTCTCTACCTCCTCTTTTTCTCTCTCTTTACAAATAAATGACAAAATAATTTTAAAAACATGGTCCATTAATAAAGTCTCAATCTCAGATGGGCCAGATAAAAGAATCCTCATTTCTTTCATCTTGCAAAAATGTGTTTGAGAGTAAAGATAAAGTAGCATGGAATTTCAAAGTACTAAGCTCACAGAAGTAACAAAATTATTTTTTTCTGCAGTCCTCTATAGGCAAGAGATAATATGCTAAACCCTCTCTACTAGATCTACTTCATTTTGTGGGGTCTTTTTATATAGAAAATAGCTTTAAACTGCATTTCCATTAAATTGGGTGTAAATGTGCACTTGTCACTAGTTTTCTACTGGGAGAAGAGGCCCAGAGTCTGTAAGAGTACTCATCAGTTATGTGTAAGTCCCTGGAATTACACTTGAACAGGGACAGCACTGCTGTGGGCCACAGTGGTGTTCCCTGAGGGAGTTTACTGTATTTCTCATTTCATGTAGCCACATGCTAGGTGAAGCTTACTGACTCTCCTTTCTGAACACACTACAAATTTGTTATCTATGGATAACAAGATCTCGACTAAGTACTAAAAAAAAAAGAAGGGAAAGAAAATCATATTTTTCCTAGGGACTTCATGATCACATGCTAAGAATGTCTTGTGTTGGCTTCATTGACCTTTTTACTTGACCTTGAAACCAGGTGTTCAACAAAGTAAAAATGAATCTTTTATGCCCTGAATGTTCTGTGAGTCATAATGAACTTTTTCTGGATTTTCATGTTTTCATCATCTGGAAGTTACTTGGAGTATTTTGTGTAATTTGCTTGTATATAGAAAATTATTTCTTCCTTAAAATTGATGCAACTGTGGTGTCAGACCTTCAGTTTTGGACATGATGTTTACTAGGAGTTTCTTCCCATGAATCTGCTATCTGGTTTTAAAACAAGAAGTCTTTGTTGGGCTGGAGAGACGGCTCAGAGGTTAAGGCATTTGCCTCCAGTACCTAAGGCCCCGGGTTCAATTCCCCAAGACCCACATAAGCCAGACCCACAAGGTGGTGGCCCTGGTGTGCTCTCTCTCTCTCTCTCTCTCTCTCTCTCTCTCTCTCTCTCTCTCTCTCTCTCTCTCTCTGCTTGAAAATGAATAAATAAAACATTAAAAAAAGAAGTCTTCGTTTATTAACTCTATGTGCTTGCTATTACAGGCCGTTTCCAGATAGACTGCCAAATTTGGATGTCTTTTGCAGTATGCAGAAGTTTTGGAGTGGATTTAATGTCCTCAATCACTCTTGGCAAGCAAAACAAAGAAAATCCAGGTCCAAATGAGTGCTAGGGTATTTTCTCTGTTAATAATTACAATCATTGCTCAGTGCTCTCACAAATACAAACTGACATACTCTGAAAATTCCAATGTGTAAAAAATCAGACATTTCCATTTCTTTTACACAGAATAATGAAAAATTGATATAATAAAAGAATTATTACTTCCAAATTGGCATTTATCAACTAAATCTTTTTCTTTTTTCTTTTCTTTCTTTCTTTCTTTTTTTTTTTTTTGAGGTATGGTCTAGTTCTAGCCCAGGCTGACCTGGAATTCACTATGTAATTTCAGGGTGGCCTTGAACTCATGGTGATCCTCCTACCTCTGCCTCCCGAGTACTAGGATTAAAGGCACACACCATCATGCCTGATGCCTGGCTAGTAAATAAATCTTAATCACACAAGAAGAACATTTTTCAAACTAATGATCATAAGCCATTACATTATGAAGAAAATTTAGTGTGTCACAAAGGATCTTTTTTTCATTTTTTGTCTTTTTATTTTTTAAATATTTTTATTTATCAGAGAACGAGAGAGACAGAGAGACAGAGAGAGACAGAGAGAGAGACAGAGAGAGAGAGAGAATGGGTATACCAGGGCCTCCAGCCACTGAAGACAACCCACGTGCATGCACCACTTTGTGCATCTGGTTTTATGTGGGTACTGGAGAAGCAAATTCAGGTTGATAGGCTTTGCAGTCAAGTGACTTAAACACTGAGCAATCTCTCCAGCCCCACAAAGGGTATTTTTATAAATAAAATATACTAAGATAACACCCTCATGAAGAAGATTCCTTTCCCTACTTGTGGAGAACTTGAGATGACACAGATGCATATATACATCATTGTTTAATCTTAGCACTGTAGCATAAGTTTATGCCTTTAAAATATGAGGGATCATAACCACCCACTTGTTCACAGTAAAATCTATTCTAAAAACAGCATTGAGTTATTTCTCTAAGACAAGCAAGTGATTGAGGACAGTGAAGACCAGTGCAGTGACCCAGGAGCCAGTGCCAGTAATGATATCTGGCACTGTTATTTGAGATGTTGTTGGTCATGCAACTGGGCTGTCTTTGTCTGGAATTCTCTGTTGTTTTTCAATGAATCCCTCTTTTAAAAAAAGTGAATGTGTATGTGTGTGCACGTGTGCATGTGTGTATGTGTGAAGGGATGTGATGTTCCATGCATACACCGCTTTGCATCCAGTTTTACATGGGTGCATGGGGAATTAAGGCGGGGCAACAGGCTTTACAAGCAAGGGCCTTTAACTACTGAGCAATCTCCCCAGCCCAGCAACCTCATTCTTCCAGTGCCATGACAAAGGCAATGTTGCCATTTGGAACTATCAATCCATTTCATAATATTCACATAACCTATCAATCACCTTTCCATTAGGTATTATAAAGTTGTTGTAGAAATTGATACTTTCCTGTGAAATATCATTTTTAAAAAATATTTTATTAAAAAAATATTTTATTTATCCATTTTCAAGGAGAGAGAGAGAGAGAGGGGGGAGAGAGAGAGAGGGGAGAGAGAGAGAGAGATAGAGAGAGAGTGCACCAGGGCCACCACCTTGTGGGTCTGGTTTATGTGGGTCCTGGGGAATTGAACCCGGGGCCTTAGGCACTGGAGGTAAGTGTCTTAACCGCTGAACCATCTAACCAGCCTGTGAAATATCATTTTAAAATAATAAATATAGTTCTTTATTAACATTCTGGTTCTTGGAATTTTATGACTCATATTCTACAAATATACTAATTTATGGGCTTTGTGTGTGCATGCTCATATGTGTGTAGACATGTGCACATGCTTGCGCAGGCCATGAGGATAACCTAGAGTGTCATTCCTCAGGTACTGTTGAAGTCAGCTTTCTAGTTGCTGCACAGAAAGAACCCAAACAAAAGCGGCTTGTGGAGGAATGGGTTTATTAGGCTTACGGACTCGAGGGGAGACTCCATCCTGGCAGGGAAAACAATGACATGAACAGAGGGGTGGACATCACCTCTGCCACAGCACTGGAAATAGCGGCAGGAAGGTGTGCCAAACACTGGCAAGGGGAAGCTGGCTTATAACCCCCATAAGCCCGCCCCCAACAACACAGCTTCATCGAGGTTGTAAAACCCAAACTGCCATCAGCTGAGGATCGATCTATCAGAACACATTCAATTGTTTGTGAGGGACACCTGGATCAAACCATGACAGGTACTGTCTACCCTTTTTAAGATAAGCTCTCTCGCTGTCCTGGAATTCCCCAAATAGACTAGAATGGGTGGGCAGCAAAGCCCAGAGATCACTGCCTATGCTTCTCCAGTTTGGAATTACAAGTGTGTATAACTTTTTTTAAAAAAATATTTTATTTATTCATTTACAAGCAGAGATAAACAGAGAGAGAGAGAAAATAAGAGAGAGAGCACCAGGGTCACCACCTTGTGGGTCTGGCTTATGTGAGTACTGGGGTATTGAACCTGGGGCCTTAGGCACTGGAGGCAAGTGCCTTAACCACTGAGCCATCTCTCCAGCCTGTGTATAACTTTTTTGACCAGATTTTTTTTATACATGGGTCTGGATGATCAAACTCAAGTCTTCATAGTTGTGAAACAATTTATTTATCAATTTATCCCTCCAGCCTCATGTTATTGACTTTCAATAAAGAATACTATTCATCTTATATCTGTTCATAGTAACTCTTTGATAATCTTTACACATTCAAAATTTCATCAACACCATCATAGAATTGTGATGACACAATTCTATGATGTGTGTAAACTGTGACAGAAAATAGGTAATAATCCCAGTCAAAGGTCTCTAATAAAGCAATCCTTCTAAATCAGTTGCTATTAACGGGGCAATATTGCTATTAAATTGGCATCTACCACTGTTTACAAATATTTTTGTCACCCCTGGTGTGATGATGCTCCTAGCAGCTACTGGTTAGAGGCCCAGGATATTATAAAACATCATACAAAGTATGAATGGTTCTCCTACAACAGACTCACTTGGCCCAAAATGTCAATGGTGCTGATATTAAAACATTCTAGCAATGTCATAATTTGAACTGGATGTTTTCTTCTAGTCATGGAACCTTAGTGAGTTATTCATTTCATATAAGCCTCTTTTTCAAAAGAGACTATAAGGTTGGAGAGGTGGCTCATAGGTTAAGGCGCTTGCCTGCAAAGCCTAAGGACCCCAGTTCAATTCTCAAGTACCCATGTAAAGATAGATGCACAAGGGGGTGCATGCATCTAGAGTTTGTTTGCAGTGGCTAGAGGCCATGGCGTGCCCATTCTCTATTTTCCTCTTTCTCTCTCGCAAGTAAATATTTTTTTAAAAGAGACTCAACCATAACCCTTATTGAATCATCCTTCTCAACCTGGTATTCTATTTTGCAGACCTTAACAAGACCAATAATTGAACATTCAAAAATTTAACTTAGATCTTAAATTTGGAATGTTTTACAATGATATCCAAAAGGAAGAAATAGCGAGTGAAAGTTATTTATTTTGCTTTGTCTCTAACTTCTGGTGCACTAGTGTGTATGAGACAAACAATGGGAATTTTGTTAAGCATCTATTATCAGTCGGCTGCTGGAAATAATATTGTGGTACTTAAAAAGGCTAAAATTAGCCATAATCAATGCTATACACACCACGAGAGGGTTGTTTCAGCTCATGTAAACAGCTTATATGGGGAAAATATAATGAGATCAATTTTGAATATGATGAGTTTGAGATGCATGTGACTCATTCAAGTAGGGGTGTCAAGCAGGTAACTGTGAATATATGGAATTGGAGGCAGAAGCAGAAAGGCTAGAAAGTGGAACACATCATCTTATAGATGATAATTTAAGCACATGAGTGGATGGCAAAAAATATAGATTTAGCAGAGAATGTGATTGACACTGAAATAATTGGTAACTCCAATGTTTGATGTCAGCTAAAACATCAAAGCCAATGATCCTCCTATTATAACAGGCTGCCTCCCAAACAGAATGTCATGTGGACTTAATAATTCAATAAACATTTAAATTAAAAAAAACCTCTTTTGTGCTCAACAGTACTGAAGCCATATGGATACATTAGTAAATAAAATTGGTAAGAAATTCAAATCATAGAAAATCTTACAGTTTCAATATCATGTAACAGGGGCACTCTTTAATAGTTTGGCTGATAGAAATGGGGAATATCATGGTCGTACAATGAAACAGAGACCCCAGAATTCTACTACAAAGCCTCTGACATTCTGAAGATGTTAGTCTTCCCACATCAATATAAAGAACTCCGAAATGTTACCTGATTGTCTTTTCTCCCACACACTAGCTTCTTTATTTAGTGTTGCATGTGATTTAGCTCATCTTCAAAGTTTCTGGTTGCCTTGAAAAAGTGAAGCAAATAAGACACCAACCCAGAAATCAGAAATTAGGGAGGTATTAACCTTGGACAAAGTAAAAATAATGTCACAGAAAAAAAAGAATGGTGAGCATTCATAATGAAATGCCTATCATTATCAAACCAAATTCTGATAGTGGACAAAGAAATTTAAGTTCCTAGATTAACAAAATATAACAAAGAGGGGACAACATAGCCACATAGTACTGGAGGGAGTAAACATAAAGGGGTGGACTTGGTTTGATAATGACAGCATGTGCCTTGAAAGGGAGATAAACTCACACAAGTACCTTCTTTATTCTTTTATTGTTTGTTTGTTTTCTTGGATGTAGCTTTCCTATCAGGTAAAAATTGATGAATGTCATAATATATTATAATATAGTAATACATACAATATAATATATATTATTAGCATATATATTTGGCTTAAATGTAGTGATAAAACTTTAGACTTGTCCAACACTTTAGAAACATCACAGCTATTGGAGGGGAGGTAGATCACTAGAAAAAAAAGCATTGGTAACCCTTAAAAACAGCCTTTCTGATAGTTCTTAATATTGCATTGTTTATGCATGGCTCTTACATGCTTTTGTACATCTCTGACATTTCATCCCAATGCAAGGGCTACATTTAAGCAACTATGAAAACTTCAGAGTTTTCTATTGCAGCCCAATGCCACTGCTAAAATAATTTCACTTCCTAATAGGTGATTTCCTTAGTTTTTTGTGACACTCTTAGATGCTAAGAAATGGATGTCTACACAGTATCTTGTTCCAGGTGCCAGGAGAATATTGTTGCACCAATCAGGGAACCTTGAATGGAGTGCCCGTAAGAATCTCCAGAGTGTGTGCACTGTCTTCAAAGTACACATTTCCCTTTCCTCTACCATATAAAATATAAGCATACCTCCTAATCTCATACCTAGTAATATGACACAGTCACTTATTAAAGATTCAGTTCTTAGGTAGTGAGAAAGATTAAGAAAATTGACATGTTTGACATTTTCACTATATTACACAGGTGTATTAAACAAATTCCCAGTACAGATAGTAATGAGTTTTCCATAACCGTATTATTTCCAGAACATAGAATCATAAAATATCTAGAGATGTAATTCCTCAGTCAGAGCCATCTAGTAGGACATTTCACTAGACTAGAACTTTATTGAGAAGTAAAGAATACTAGGCAAGACCTGGTGTCACAGGCTTATAATTCTAGCTAATTGGGAAGCTGAGAAAAGTATTTCAGAAAGTCAAGATCTGTTTTGGCTACAGAGCACATTCAAGGCCAGATTGGGCAATTTAGCGAGAACCTGTTTAAAAATTAAAAACATAAAAATGTGTCTTGATATATACCTCAGTGTTAAAGCCCATTCCTAATATGCATGAGGCTCTAGGTTCAAGAGAGGAAGGAGAAAAGAAAGAGAAGAAAAGAAAGATCCAGATGTGGTAGCTAATGCCTATTATCCTAGCACACCTGAAGTTAAGGTATGAAGATGACCATGAGTTCAAGACCAGCCTGGACTACAGAGTGAGTTCGAGGTTAACTACCTGGGATATAGTGAGACTGCCTCACCAAAACAAACAAACAGGAAGGAAGGAAGAAGGGAGTGATGGAAGGAGGAAGGGAGAGAGGGAGAGAGAAAAGGAAATCTAGGAAAGAAAGGGAAGGGAAAGGGAAGGAGGGGAGGGAAGGAGGAAAGAGCACTCATCAGGGTTATAAGGTACTATTCTGGTTACTAATTACTATTGTTCTATAGCTAACCACTCAAATTTATTGGCATCCAACTGATTTATTCTATTCCCAGATTATAAATTAGCATTAGGAGCTTGGAAAGGTCATCCACGGGATGGATATTTTTCCAGTTCTTGAGGCTTCTGCTGGGAAGACTAAGGGCTGAAGGCTATCATCATCTGAAGTCCGAAACCCAGATCTAGCATTTGATTACATTAGCTATGATCTCAGCTGGGGATTTCAGCTCAAACACATGTATGTAACTTTTTTATGTAGCTGCTTGAATTTAATCACAGCATGGTAACTAAGCTCCCAAAGCAGGTTCCCAGAGTGCCTCGAAGTGAATGCTGTGCCATCTTTTATGTCCTGGAGTTGTAAGTCTCACAGCTTCACTTTGACATCACAGTCCCATACAGATTGAATATAAGAGATCACAGACCACACTTCTTAATGAAAGAATGTCAAAGTCACCTTTTATTTTATTCTAACTTTTTTTCAGCTTTTTGAGACAGGGTCTCACTATGCTGGATCACACTTGTGGCACTCCTCTGATTTCAGCCTCATAAATGCAGGGATTACAGGCATGAGCCACCACACTTAACTTCAAAGTCACATTTTAAATAACATGGGAGATTAGATATAGACATCTTAGAAAACAAATTGTCCATGATCTGCCCTCTGTCCACAGTAATCAATACCCTTCTGACACACACAATACACTAATCCCCTCCTCCAAGGCTCTGAACACCTTTGGCAATATGGAAGCAATCTAAGTACTAGATTACCTAAATCAGGTCCTCAGGTTTGATTCTTTGGCATAGTTCTTTAAGCCCTTTTTGATGTAAAGACATGCAAACTAAAGCTAAAAACATGCAATTGTGGAGATAGATGTAGAAAAACTGCTATAAACTCTCCATCAAAAGGTAATGTGAGGCCAAGTGTGGTGGCACATGCCTTTAATCCCAGCACTTGGGAGGCAGAGGTAGGAGGAACGGCATGAGTTTGAGGCCAGCCTGAGAATGCATAGTGAATTCCAGGTCAGCTTGGGCTAGAGTGAGACCCTACCTCAAAAAACCAAACAACAACAACAAAAAGATGTCCAACATCTTAGAAGGACTTAGATTTTGATCTTTAAGGTAAACGTAGTCTTTTCTTATTTAAAAATCATTGTCTGGAGAGACTGAGAAAGAGAAACAGCATTATTTTCAAATCCACCAAGTCCTAGGCCTTTATAATAGGTATTCATTATTTATTCCTAGCTCTTCTTTTGAATCTTTTCATATGGGGTGAAGACAGGTGATACTTTCAATACTTTGCCTATATATCTCTATAGCTGCATCATCAGTTTTACTGGGTATATATCTTCTTTTCCATGTCATCCCAGAAGTGAGTTGCTGGTTTTCAGCTTCTACAGTAACAAAGGCTACCTGTCCTTCAACTAGCGATTTTCCCGCTTTTCTTTAATCCTTCTCCAGTAGCCTTTTAAAAACTCTGCAGGCTTTTCCTACTGTTTTCTTCTAACTTTCATCAATTGTCCAGTCCTAAAGTGAAAGACATACATGTTCAGGCTTTGTTATGGCAGCACTCTTTTGTTATGGCAGCACAAGTAACAATTTCTGTTCCAGTTAAGTACTGATGAGTAACAAATCACTCCATACTTAAATGCTCAGAACAACTGGGATTCTGAGGATCAAGAATTTGGAATGGCCAGACTCAAAGTGGATGTTGCATATATGATCTTCCAGTAGTTTTCATCAAGGCCTGCATTATATGAGAGCAAAAAAGACATCAAAACAGAAGAAGGACTTGTTGGAAAGAAGGAGTTCTGTAGAGAGAGGATAAGGGAATAGCCACAAAGAAGCTACTAGAATGGGGTTATGATCAGGGTACACTGTGTATATGTATGGAGGTTGTCAATAAAAATTTCAAAAAGGGTTTGGAAAGGACATGATAGGATTGCTTTACTGTGATGATTAAATTTTCATGTCAACTTGTCCTTTCAAGTAATCTTGGGTGGGTCTCTCAGGATGTTTACAGGAAGGCAGCCTCTCAGTAGGGGGCAAGATGTAAGGATGCTCAAAGGAGCTAGAAGTAAACATCCTTTCCTGTGTGGGCAGTGCAGGAAGGAAATTCCAGAGACTCAGGAAGCCATTAAGTCTGGGGAAGGGTTGCAAGACCCAACCCTAAGCCTATATAAAGGAAAAGAAATTCTCCTTGGTCCTCCTGCCTGTTTGCTGTTCCGTGTGTATGGTGTTGGTGATGGGCTTCTCTCTCTGCTTGGACCTGTGAAAGAGGACCAGCCTCTTTCACTTTTATGGGATTTCCCTGGATCTGTAGCTTGAATAAATTGTTTCCTCCCATAAACTGTGCCTGGTTTGGAGATTCATCCTAGCAACGTGTGGCTGACTGTGACAATATGATAAGATTGTTTTGGGTTGGCTCCAAAATATCTAAGGTACAACAGTGAATATTCAAAAACTGGAAGTAGACCATTTGAAATCTTTCTTATTCATTCAAATGCTTAGGCACACTTTTAGCCATTATCTGAGTTTTAGATATGGCTGTTGGCCACAGTTTCTACATGTGAATTTTGAGGACATGTTCTCATGAGAACCATCATCACCTATCCAAGAAGTTAATCATCACAACTTGGAATAATCAGGTTAATAAAAAGCACTGCTCATGTCAGATGCAATAGGCTTTACATGGGGAACAATTTAAGTTCAAAACATACATACAGCAAGTAGCTAGAACTTCTACATAGAAATCAAATATGAATACCCAATGGTTGCATATAACTTTGTGTGAAGTGCTCTTGGAAAGAAACCCAATTTATAGACTGAATACTGAACCTGAAAGACCCTCAAGGCCTCTCTCAGGAGAGCATACCCCAGAACTCCAATAACCACACCAGCAGATGCAAAAGCAAGAGGTGTTTAATTTTCAATTGCGCAATTGGGCTCCTCGGGCTCCACCAGCAAGCAGGCTGCCATGTGTCCAGGCAAGATGGAGCCCCGAAGAACAAAGGAGCAGGGTACTTATAGATAAGAAACTACTTAATTATAACTCAGGTTACAAGGTGTGTGTGGCATTTCTACTGGTTCCCTCCCTTATCTATATATTTCCTGGTTGGTTACCGCTTTGGGGCCACATCCCAGATCCAGCCCTCATTCTAGGACAGCCATATGTTCCCTTTTATGGAATCTTTTTTTTTCTTTTCCTGGGTCTTTATCACCAGGCCTCCGTTAGGGAGGGGGAGGCCAATCTAAAGTGAAGCTAGTTTTACAAAATGGAGTTTTCTTCTATAAAATGGATTCTTCAATTTAATCTAGAATAAATGTGTGATAAGACATATTTTCTGTGTCTGTATAATTCTTTTGCATTAGAGGACAGGAATTCGGTGGGGAAATGTAGTGGTAAAAACCCAGACGTGGCTGCACCAAAATTTCACCATTACATTACTACTGGAAGCATAACTCCTAGAACCATCAGATCAAGTGTCACTCAGATTTCAGTATCCCCTGGTGTGGTGGCCCAAGCCTTTAATTCCAGCATTTGGGAGGCAGAGGTAGAAGGATCACCATGACTTTGAAGCCAGCCTAGAGCTTTCTGAGTGAGTTCCAAGTCAGCCTGGGCTGGAGTGAGACCTTGCCTGGAAAACAAAAAACAACAACAACAGAATTCAGTATCTAACTTGTTGCAGGCCTGTTGCTAATAAACATAGGAAATAGGAAGCTTTAGGTCCTCAGGATTATGGTTTTTGATGAATCAGTCTCAAGTAAGGGCCATAACAATCAAGAAAACGTCTCACCAAAAAAAAAAAAAAAAAA
>PVHP010025430.1:0-25560 GCA_004024765.1 Zapus hudsonius | reverse complement strand
AAAAAAAATAACTCTAAGCCAAAGATAAACCCTTTCCTTTCTTAAACTGCTTCTGGTCAGGTATTTTTGACCCACCCACAAGAATATTCCTGTTTTCTGAAAGTCCATATTGGCTTGCCTCCTGAGATAGGACATTGTTTTGGTTTGCTAAATGCCACTTGTAGATGACACTCCTGTTTCAAAAGTCCCTAATGTGTCACCCTCCACATGTGCCCACATGTGGATTAACTGGACTTCAGTGTATACTCACCTTATTAGCCATGACTGGTTCCTGTTACCAAGGGCAGGAGCTCGGTGCAGTGCAAAGGGTTGGAGCAGAGGTCAAGGGGCTCAGGCTTTCTCAGTGACTGTCATGTTCCTTTTTGTAGCTGATCCTATTTTTCATGTTCCAGCCTGATAGATGTCTGTTGATAGAGAATCTATACTTGAAAGCTTTCTGTCGACATTTACTGAAACAAGCACAGGAGTGACTTTCAGAGAAGAGTGTTGTTATGGATTTCCCAGGCCTTGGTTCCAAGTTGATCTCCCACTGATGCCATGAAGCAGGGCTGAAAGAGGACTGAGTGTGCTCACTCCTAAATACATTGAAAGAGGACTGAGCGTGCTCCCTCCTAAACACATTGAAAGGAGGGGGACTGAGCGTGCTCCCTCCTAAACACATTGAAGCAGGGTAATTTCCAGGCTCTTCCACAGATGGATGGAAATACCTCGAGAAGAGAGTGGATGAGTGGTTTATTGATGTTCAAAACCTTCCTAAAGGGGTCCATGACCTGGTCCCCATGCTCAAGGCAATGCTCTACTCTCTACCTACTTACTATATCCTTCCTACCTTGGGCTTTAAGAATCACAAGGGCATTTCTTTAAGTTTGGATAAAACAATGAATGAAATCTGTCCTGGAATACAAAGTATATTTGAAAACTATATTTATATGCCTAAAATATTTCTTGGAGTCTACCTTTCACCTCTTTCATGATAAACCCTCTTTCCTTCTTTTCACTGGCAACAAAAAGGTTTCATAGCCCCCAGACTCTTCTCAACCCAGGATGTTACAGCAGGTTTTCTGTTCCCCAAGTACAGAGAAGTGTATTGTTATTTGTCTATAATAACTGATGGTTGACCATAGCAAAGGAGAGTAACACATTGGCAGGTGAAGTAATGATTTGTGTGTCTTGCCCCACCTTATTGCTCTCATGAAATTTTATGTCAGTTTCTATAAATAAACTCCAAACTAAAATAAAGACTATCTCTAAACTCATTTACAATGATATATATGATGCATGACCCTCATGAAAAATGTCTCTTAGATATATTCCAGTCTGAAAAAAATTGGGAAGGAAGGAAAGAAACCCTGTACTAGAGGTGTGATTTCCCTGGTGATTTCCACATTTTATCTGATTACCTGTGGTGCTGGTACAGTGATTGGCCCATACCCTTCTACATACCATGTGAATGATCACTGAATGAACAAGTGTTTTAGAATGCTTATTAATAATAGTCTGTGAAGTATTCATAGAATATATTAGTCTCATAAATGACTTCCACAATCTATCTGTCTATGTGTTTAAATAAGGAGAAATATCAATTTTTGTTATGCTCATCTGCAGTGCTATCATTTAGTGACTAATATATATGTTACTTATTCAAATTAGAATTCTCTTGTTTACAAATGACTATATATGTTTTAAACCTTGCATGAACTAAAATGATTCTTTTTGGACCCCAGGTCACAACCATATTGAGTATGAAGGTACTACTGAGATATAATTCCTACAATAAAGTGGTTATTTTTATTAGTGTATGTCAAAATATTTTCAAGTTAAGGCTTACCAGTGATTAAGGGTGGGCAGTTCCTAGTTAAGATAACTTCTCATTGTTTTTACTTGGATTCTTGACATAAGTAACACTATAAATTTAAGTATGGGTTATTTTTAAGTAGCCATCGCTTTAACCTTTTCATCATACACTAATATACCTTTTATTGACCAGTCTGGATCATTCAATACTTTAAAAGAAAAATGTTAGTTCACACTTTTGGTAATCCAAACTTCTAAGACTCAGTAAATGTTTCCTTTGAAATTTGTGAGAGAGCTGGATTGGTATCACATAAGAGTCCCTTGAGGTTGTTGCTAAGCTGTTGAGTAACAATTTATGTAAAATAATTTATGTATAGAATCGGTAATGTTTTCCTTAGAATAATGTGATCTTTTGGTCCTCAAATTTTCAGTTTTTCATTGTAGAAGTTTTGTCATTACACATAATTTTAACCATTATTTATCGAATTGCTCCTATGTGCATTATAAATAGAATAATATATGTAAAATGGCTTGGAATTACACCAGTATATAAATAAAAACTTTTCCTATCTATAGTAATTTGTATTCTTGGACAATTTCTAATCTACATATGAATATGTTACTTGAATCTTTCCACAAAATTTATAAATTAAAGATAAGAATGTCAGAGTTGGCTAGTAAAAGAACATGAGCTCTAGAGACAGAAAACAGGTTTATTTCCTAGTTCTACCATTGAATAGTTTGAACTTTGGTAGCCATTTAACCTGTGGGAGCCTCTCTGACCACAAAATTTGGACTTTTAACCTTTTCCTCATTACTCACTGAGATGGTTTTCAAGGTTTGTGGAGACCATCCATATGGAGCTTATGGGATCTTGATGATAGGTACATACAGGTTATTGTCTTTTCATTATATCTCCAGCTTAGTTTCAAATCACTTCACCCCTTTCCCGAGGAACTCATCAGTGCCAAAAAGAATATGCATTTACTTTGGTTTTGAAATTAACAAATTCTTCCTCTGGCTTAACAGGCACTCTTTAGTCAATTACAGGCAACCTCTATAAGCCAACAGAACCTGACCCCTATGCTGTGTATAGTTTTTCTGTCTTAAATTGACAAAGTTACAGATAAATAAAAGGAATGTCCTATTGCTGAACATTTTCTCACGAGAGAAGAAAGGGTAATATGTTATAGTCCTCATTTCTCTCAGCTTTAGTACACAGCAGACCATGTAGATATAGAAAAATATAGAATAATAGTTTCTGCTCTGAAGTAAAGAAAATTAAATTGGATATAGGATTCTAGGGGAACCTATATACACTCTTTCCAACCTAATGACTAGATGACTTCATTAAAAATAATTAAAAATGCCTATACGATTCACACACACTACAATCAACTGGATTACTTTGGATAGACTTTGAGAAACATCTGTGTTGAAACAGTCAGTATATGTATTAACCATAAATATGAATATAAATATTCCAATATAGCATGATATCATGCATTTTTACAACTATTTTTTCAATGAACTACAAAGGAAGGAAGTAATGGTTCACTTCTAGGTAGTACCAATAAGTAAGCACCATCTATAAAACTTTTGTGAGTTGTGGCTCACCGGACAAATGCCTTGCTGCACAAGCATGATAACCTAGGCTCAGACCCCAGAATCCATGGAAAAACTGGAAGCAATAATAGGAAAATGTACTATCATCCAGACTGTGGACAGAAGGGAGATGGAGACAGGAGAAATCCCAGAACTAGGCTAAGAGGCCTGGCAGATGCAATATCAGCAATAAGAGAATATGCCTCAAAAACGGTAGAGGTGGCCTGTGAGATGACTCAGTGGTTAAGGCACTTGCCTGCAAAACTTAATGACCCAAGTTTGATTCCCCAGTGCCCACTTTGTGCAAAGCCAGATGCACAAAGAGGCGCATGCATCTGGAGTTTGTTTGCAATGGCTGGAGGCCCTGGCATGTCCATTCTGTCTGTCTGTCTGTCTGTCTGTCTGTCTGTCTGTCTGTGTGTGTCTGTCTGTCTGTCTGTCTCTGCTTGCAAATAAATAAATAAAATTGTAAATAGATTGCTCTTCTTATAGAAGTGGATGTAACTACCATTTGTTTCACAATTCACATTATCCAAAGAGCACCACTCTTCATCCCATACACTGAGCTGTGCTGTATTTCGCAGTCACATTACCTTTTTACTGACATCATGTGAGTGATTTTTCTTTATGCTCATTTCAATTTAGGAAATATTTTTAAGGACATAAGAGTCAGTCAAGATAACTGGCTCTTGCAGTTTTAATATCGCCTTACTGCATTTTAATATCATACTTTTGATTTAATCATGAAATTTACCATTCATTTGGCCTATTTGGAAGATTCATTTTTTTTAAAAAAAATGCATTGTAACTGAAATAGAATATTAACTGGGAATATTAGTGGGTATTACCTAGCTGTCATTTGCCTCTCGGTTGTTTACTGATTGAATACTTGGCCTTTTGGTCAGAATACTGCTGATCAACTAGCCATTTTTTAAACTTTAAGTTAAGTAAATAAGGATTATTTATAAAGCTTTCTGAAATAAGCCAAAATGTGCAACTAGGTTTTGTCAACATTTTCAAATTCCTGATCCAGTTAATGTCTGCCTGAAAGCCTGCATAACTTTTACCTCACAGTACATAGTTAGAAATGGTTGCTTAAGCACTATTTGAAGCTTAGAATGAAGATTTATTGAAAACACAGAGTGTGCTTATTTTCACCTTGTTCAGTACTATTGATTTTTTCCTGGATTAAAATATTTCTTAAAGTTTAACCAAGCTCACCATGTACTATCCCAATCCTCTGAGTTAGAGTGCAATGATGGATATTGTCCTTTAAAAGAGTGTGCACAATAAAACCTTTGTTCGAAAATAAGTATTTAACAGTCCATCCTTAAACAATATTTTTGTCATCTTTCCAACTATAAGTTTTTTCAATGTAAACAGACTTTTTGCTCCCAGTTTTCCAAAGAAGTCTAATGTCTTCCTGCACCAAAGCAGTATCCTTCATCATCGGTAAGGCCTTCCACCATCTGTCCATTCCACAATGATCCCAAAGGGTGCTCCTGGACCATGTCTGCCTAATAAGTCCCACCCAAGGTCATGAACTAAACTTGCTGCTTTCATTATTGGAAATAATAATAATAGTAATAACAAACATCGTCTTAAAATAATTTTGTCACTTTTAAAGTAAAAAGATTTTAAAGCAATCCCTCAATGGGCAATATGTGATTTAAGTTACTTTCAACATATATTCTGCCGTACAATTGGTGTTGAATACATATTTTAAGTCATTCTGTAACACAACTACCATAATCAATACATTGATGAGAATGAGATAATTTAAGTCTAAAAACATTGTCTACATTCATTGGACAGTTTGCTCTATTAGGTTAAATACAGCATTTTTAGAATTGATGTTGATGATCTTACTAGGTAGTGCCTTTATGTTAGACAAGAGTAAACTTCACTGGTCTCTCCACTTGTTCTTATTTTCCTTTAAAGGTTCAGTGCAGCTTTTTTTAAAATAATCATGTGGATGGCTATTTTTTAGTTTTGAATATTAAACACAATTGCAAGTGATATTGCACAAATGTATGAATGAAACTTTTTAGCTACCAAACCTGGAATACTATGCTGTCATGAAGTTCCTCCACTAACCATACAAATTCAATACTTTTGCATTCAGCTTTGTTCAGGTATTCAAAAACAGGTAGAATGGAGTGAGATTTTTGAAAACTATTTTTGGCCACAATATAACTAGAATCTCTCAGCCAATTCTGAATCAAGGTCCTGCTTCTCTCTGAACCCACATGGTCTGGACTAATACTGTCCATATTTTTCTTGGCATTCTGACTGTTCAACTTCAGACCAGAAAGGTTGTTTACAGCATTCTAGGGCTTTTCTAGCCCATGTTCTGAACTCTGCCACATCCCTCTCATAAACCGTTCCAAGGCCAACAAACCATGTGATCAGGTTTATCACAACCTTGGCCCCACTTCTTAGTACCACATTTCTGGATTAGTTACTTTATTCATTGCTCTGACAAATTCTTGGCAAAGTAACTTAATGCAGTAAGGCTTTCTTTTGACTACTAAGAGTACAGGCCCCTCATTGTAGAAAAGCCACGACAGCAGGTCCCCTCGCATCCCAGTCCGGAAGGAAGGAGGGAGAGAATGCTGGGGCTCAGCTCACTCCCTCTTTTTCATTCAGTCATGGACCAGAGGCCTGGTATGGTGCTGCCCACAGTTAGGGCGAGTGCTCATACCTCAATTCACCTAATCCAGAAATGCCCTCACAGACCTGGAAGAGGTTTGTTTCTGATTATAAACCATATCAAGTTGTCAAAAGTTAGCTATCACCCTCCTCCAAATACTGTCCCTTTCTCATCTTTAAAACAGCAATATAATACCTGAGAAATTCGCCATGTATGCCTACAATTCTTTTTTCATTATCAACTAAATTTCACTGTGTCAGGGGTGAAAGCCTTTGGGTGCCTTTGGAGGCACACCCTGGCTTAGTCTTCGACGGCACCTGATAGCCTGCCAAGAGGGGCTTGGCTTAATGAGTTTTGGGAGGTAGTCCTGATTAGGCTATTTGCACATCATGTCCACAGGTTCTTGTCATAGACCAATAAATAGCTCCCTGATTGGCAAGGAGCTCTCTATATATATTCTGTAGCATATCTGCAGTAGATGAGAGATGAATGAACAGATATGAAGCAGGAGATAGATGAAGAGATATATGAGCAATAAAGTAACAGGTATGGGGTATGAGCAATGAGATCTGAGAGAAAGCAATAAAGAGAGAATGTGCATTCTTCCACCCATACGTGGTGTGTGTGTGTGTGTGTGTGTGTGTGTGTGTGTGTTTATCATTGCCCCGTGGGCAGTGGGCAGTGACAAGTGGTGCCAAAACCTGGGACACACGTTCGTCAACCCACAAGCGGTGTGTGTGTGTGTGTATTTGTATGATCACTGCCCTCCACAGGCGATGGGCAGTGATACACTGCATTCACTTCCTTCTAGTTTCAGATAAGTACATGATATCCATCTTGTTTCATGAGTAATCATGTAAAAATGTTGTATTTGCTAGTGCTTAAATTTTAAAAGGGGGAAGGTTTTTTATATTTCTTTTAGTTTTGTAATACAACTTCCAATTTATTTGTTTAATAAGCCTATATTGTGTTTTTTAGTTTATTCCATGTGCTAGGCAGTGGTGAATTAGGGAAACCCAGTCCCTCTCATAAGGATTTTTTTATGTAGCAGCAAAATAGGCAATATATAGAAATTAAAGAAGTAATTTCTTTGCTTGACCTAGGAAACTGAGATGATGACACTGATAATTCAAAGCTTTTTCAAATTTAAAATATTTAATATTTTCAGCATATTTTATATTTTCAGACATTATGCTGTTTATCGTTTAGTACATTTTAAAAACTTCAGAGACTTGCTGGGTTATCTTTACTCTCATAATCAATATGAGTAAATGTTTTAGATCTATTCAGAAATAAAGAAATCCCCTTAGGCAGATGATCTTGGAGATATGACCACAAAGTGACTTTTTTCCTTTTGCATTTAGATTTGTGGTTAGGCTGAATTTCCAGGAAGGCTTTATTGAAGCAAGAAGGTCATCTACCAAAATGAAGATGAACTTAGTTACGCTTCACTTCATAGAGATACACATACAGAATCTGATTCACAGCCAAGATGTTAATTATTTTATAATGATTAGAATAAATTAATAGAGGAGCTCTTTGATATATTAATTAAAAAGCTTGCGATAGGATTAGTACTTCAGATAAGCAAGAGGCTTCAGGTTTATTGATGAAAATGTCTTGAAAGTTCAAAATTTTAATTTGCCACATTTTAATTCCTTATTTTCCTTTTCGTTATTTCCCTACAGACTAGTGATAGATTGCTATATTTGAAATTGGCCAATATATCCCCCCTTCCATCATTTGAGAATACTTCTCTTGATCACCATGAAATCAGATCCTGGTTCCCTTCTGGGTCCGTCTTTTCCTTATCTGGCTCATTCTTCTCCACAACTCTGAAGTTTCACAGCACTGGGACTCCATCCTGTCCTTTCTTCTTGTAAGTTTGAGTTGTGTACTGCTTTCTGATTGTCTTTGAGTGATGTCATTTAGTCCATGGAAGAGAGTTTCATCTGTATGCTGACAACTCCTAAACTCTCCAACACTATCTCTAACCCTAAAGCCTTGTCGTTATGTTTGCTTTAAACATCTCCACCTAGAGTAGACTTCTCACCTTCCTATAACAGAATCTTGATTTTTCCCTTTTTTCTCCCATGCTCAAACTCCTTTCCCACACCTCATCCCATTTCTCAGTTTTTCCCTGTTCAATCAACAGCATCACCTGAGTCTGATTTCACAGCATAGGCTGAATGTATCTACCAGCTACCTCACATACTTCTCTCCATCTCTGCTCCTCTCCAGTGAAAGGCCACCATCCTGAAGGTAGCAGTCACAACTTTCTTCCACTTCACTCACCCCTTCAAAAAATACTATACACAGAGAGATACCTCATGGACTCCTAAAATCCACACCAGGTCAGTGACCCTCAGATGATATTCTCATACTTCCTCTTGTATCCGAAATTATCACCACTGATGGTGGCCTTTAATTCCCTGTGTTATCTGTGACATCTGTGTCATCTGTGACTTCTTTCTAGGTCTCAGGTCACCCAGTGTTCCACATTCACAATGTGACACCCTCCTGGTTCTAGTTCTGTTTCTTAAAATTCCAATGCCCTTTCTACTTCGAGCCTTAGTTCCTCCACTTTCAATGACCTATGCTTTCTTACAGATTTGTGGATTCTGTCGTCTTGTCATACTCCTTTAGATTTTAAATGTCTTATTTATTTTTTCAATTCCACTATCCTGTCCTTTTTTTAAATTTCTGCTTTCTCTCGTGTTATTAATAAAACAAAGAATAAATACTTGGCAACTTGTGTGTTCTAGATTCTCTATTTTTTTAACTGGCCTCTTTTGAGAATGCTTTTAAAATTATTGTTTAGTTGGCATACAAAGATTTGGGTATCATTTTGAAAGCTGAAGAGTAAGCATGCTTATGTGAAAGTGGACTATTATTTCATTTTTATCGAAAGTTATCTAAACATTTGAAATATTCTGTGCTAACAATTTTAGTCTCCTCCCGAGACAGGAATGGAATTATTTCCAGATGGTCCTGAAGTTTCAGCATATTGCTACAGTTAACAAAAACCTTTTGTAAATGGTATATTAACCACTAAGGAGCATGTGCTACCATTAATTTGTGTTATGAGTTCCTGTTCTTAACAGTAAAGTGAGCCTGAATGCTCATTTTTTTCTCCCTAAATCAAATATAATAGAGTATCATTTGCTAAGAATCACATCTACCAAATAACTGATGTCAGATTCCTTAAAATATTTGTTAAGGATGCCTCTTAACAAAAAAATAACTTTAAGAAACTATAACATTATTATAACATTTAATTGTTGAGACAATTTCCTTTAAATTTGAATTATTGTCATCAAGGAATGTAAAAAGATTGTCCTCTTCTTATATCAATTAAATAATACAGAATTGTTTTTAGAAAATTATATTTCTGTTTGTTATGAATAGTTGCAATAGTATAATATATAAATTGCACTTTGGTTTTCAAAGTTATTTTCTGTTCAATAATCTTATTTAAATTAATTAATGTTAAAATACTTGTTATTGACACAATGGTTATTTCTAGAACTTTTCCAGAATAAGGAGTGTTTAAATCATCATCTAGCCTTACAGTGGCTTAACTGGAGTATACGGGTTTTCTTTACTGATGGGAGTCGTGTATTAAGGAAAGAAAGGAAAACTATTATCACTATTGTTAGCTGAACACAAAACATTTATAAGTCTTGAAGAAATTAAGATTGGATTTACTAAAATTCTCTTTAACCTCTTTGTAGACAGTTTACTTAAATGAAAAAAAAGTCTAAAATTATAAAGCCATAGTATAGGACGAAGGAGTTAACCAGTAATAAATTCGAGGCCATAAAGTATACTTCCTATTTTTTTTACAAGAACCTAAGGCTATCATTCCTCTAGTGCTTGCCAAATTATATATGGTTACCAAGGTAACTTCCTGTTCTACATTATGCTACTTGCATGGATTCTTTTAATTTAGGGCCTAAATTTAGATTTCATTTACAGTAACTAGGATGTGAAGGAGGAAAATCACTAATAGCTCAACATTTGTAGTTTCTTGCTAAAAAAAAAATAGTTTTTTGGTGACACATAAGGGTATATAATAGTGTAAAATAATATAGGCTACATCTAACCATCCCATAAATCTAGTCAATCTGGATTCTTTGCCTAAATAAACTATACAAAAAAAAAGTTTACTTTGAGTGAAAATTTTAGAAATGAAGATTTTAAAGTTCACCATAGAATTTGATGTTTATATAGCAATATCCTCTTGTATCTCTTGTGGCAAAATATGGAGTAGAGATTTATAGGCACATATTCAAATGGAAATGATGTGTTGGACTCTTAAAGAATACAAACCCGCAGTCATTCAGTAAAACCTTGCATTCAGGTTTTAGAAATAGCTGTTCATTCAATCCTTGTTTACTCAATGAACCCATACTGTTTCATACTGGAGGCTAAAAAAAAATGTCAAACAACAAGAATCTCAAATCAGACAGTCTGCTCACTCTGTAAAGGAAAAACTATGTATTAATCATTGTAGGACATTGTGATCCTATGAGAAATGTTTGGTACCAGGCCTGTAGGGCTGTGTAGAAGCTTATCTAAATCATTTTATATAATCCAAAATACCTTCTAGAAGAAGAAATAGATTAAAAATATTTTAAAACAAGAGGTAACTCAAGTGGTCAGCTTTACATTTGGGAATGATAATGGTGGAAAAGCCATATGGATATCAGTGGAAAGGAATATGGACGGATACCAAGGACCCGTATATCTGAGAGAAAGCTGTTTAAGTATAGGAGAAATAGACGCTGAGTAAAGCAGCAGTAACTGGAATGTCAAGGAAGATACTAGACAGTGAAAACAGCCAAGACTTTTACTCAAAGAAAGTTGGAGAAGGAAGAGAATGTTGATAGAGAATGCTTGCATTTTGTAGATTTGGAAACAATAATCTAGACAAATATGCGAACATATTGTCTAAAATTTGGAAAAAGAGGCAATTGAGACTTTCATCTTGTCAGTGGTGAGTACAAGCTAGTTTCAAAACATTTTATATCCTAAGGTTAATATAATTAAAAATTCTGTGATAGCTATAAATTCTGAAAAACATACATTTTATTTTATGTATATTTCAAAGTTTTAAACTTGAACAAATCAAAAAATAAAATGATAAGACTGATTAAAAAATCAAACTTGATTGAATCAGCTAAAATATTTAAGCAAAAGTTTGTCCCTTAGGTAATCAGACTTTTGTAAAAGTAATTTTTAGTTCTTTTGTAGCATAAATTGATAAATCAATATATGTTATGTAATATTTTCTTGGCTATCTCAATGTTCTTTGTTCTAAATGGAAAAGATATTGAAAGGTTGTATAATTAAATCTGTAGTAGTACCTGTGGATATTGTATTGATAGTAAAACTTATCAAAGTGATACCCTGATAAAAATATAAATATTCCTAATAGAACTCTACCCTAAAGTCTTGACCCTTTTAAAACCTTATATGATATTTAATAACAAAATATATTATTGAATAAAATGCAAGGCCTTTATTAAAATGAGATTATTCATTTAGCCTATAAATAACATCTAAAACATCAAACTACATTGCTCTTCTGACCTGCGTTAATCTAGGGCCATATTCATATACTAATCATTCAATATTCCCAGTCCATGGCCCCCACCTAATTGCAAAGGCTATGGGGATCAGTCCTCCTATTTGCCTAGGCTGGAGAAGGGATGGCAATAATGCTGAGCGATGATCCTGTCACTCCTGCTGGTTGGAAAAGATCATCTCAACAAAGCAAACCTCATCATCAAGGTAGCAGATTCTGTCAGTCCTTTGCTGAAATCATCGAATGGCTCCAAAGTTCACTCTGAGGATAGCCAATGCCCTCTGAGGAAGCACAAAGCAAACATTTCTGCTACATGTGGCTTCCAGCTGACTTCCTTCTCATCTTTTTATCAGATGGGACCTTCTTTATTACCATGTTTATATTTTCTTTTTTGCACTTGCCACTAACATATATGCTTGGTGGAATACCAATATTCCATTTTAAAGGAGTTCCGGCAGAGAAACAATTCTCTGTTTCTGAGCCCTTTGGCTCTTTTCGGGACTATAGCAGGTTGAATGAGGCCCGCTCACCTTGCAGAAAGTTATGTAATTTATTCAGTCCACTGATTTTGCTGATTTGTTGTTCTTCTCTTTCTACTGAAATGGAAGCCAGAAAACAGCAAGGCTCATCATCAGTGTGCAGTTGACACTCCAGTGCCAAGGGTGGTGCATGATGTTTTAGAATATGAGTGAATTAATGAAATGCAATACAATTCCATAATAACTATTAAGCATCTCATGTCCTCTGTATAATTTGTTTTTCATATACAGTTTCTCAATAACTTTGCTTTATTCCTCTTCCTTCATTTTTTAAAATTTCTTGTTTCTTAAGGGTACACTGAAATTAGTTACATAAGGTTCTGTTCCTTGTTAAATCATATCCTGATTAAAAATAGTGAAAATAAGACACTATAATCAAACCACCCTACTGAGAATTTGAGTTAAGTAGAACACATTTAAGTTCACAGAGATCTGGTATGAAGTGATTGTTTGGAATGGCTTCTGAGTTAATTAAGTTAATTAGATTAGGACATAGAATAATAATTAGGCCTCTTTTTTTCTTTACCTTAGTTGTGTTTGATTGTGTTCTCCTTGAATTTAGAAAAGATTATCAGGTTATAGTTTTGTGTTCTAAAGCCATAGTTGAAGGACTAGAGATTATAATTCATTCAGAATTTCTAATGGGCTGTTATTCTATTAATAGGATGAAAAAAAGACAAATATACCTACACATATATGTATATATATATTTATACTGGTAGAGTTAGAGTGTACATTCATAAAATAAAGAGTTAAAGATGGTATGAGAAGTGCTGATTTGACTTTAATAGTTGCCAAATAAAATCCATTAATATCCTTTTCCATTCACTTGACAGGAGATGAGCTGTCAAGGAAGGAAAGACAGAGGGAGGCTGGGTGAATTATTTGCTAGTGTGAGACTGATGATTTATTATGCCTGAATAGAGCTTGAGTTCCTTGCCAGTGGACAGTCTAATATACCAGAACCAAAGCCCAGGCATTTACTGTTAGCAGGAGGTCTTGGAAACAAGGTAGTGATGGGCTGGTGCTTATAAAAGCCTGGCTTGTGGGAATGTTAAAACTCCCTGCTGTTATTCTAGTGAATTCCATTGTAGTCCTTTTAACAGCTCTTCATCCCCTTTTCTGTCTGAAGCATAATAAGCAGGCTGTGTACAATGGCAGAAAAATATCAGCAGGTGGTCTTTAAGAAAATTCTCAACCATATTCATCATCCATGCATGCAAATGGTAGAACTCATTTAGTAGAATGTAGCAACTGGTGTTTTTAGGAAACTCTTTCCTAAAGTGATATTGCAGAAGTAATGAATTGAACCTCTATCATATTAGTTGTACTGCTCCAGGGAAAGAAAATCTATCATCTATCTATCTATCTATCTATCTATCTATCTATCTATCTATCTATCTATCTGTCTGTCTGTCTGGACTGTCTGTCTGTCTGTCTATCTAATCTGTGTCTGTTTGTCTCTGAATAATAGAAATTTATTTTGAGAATTGCTTGCATAATCACCAATCTACAGTTCAAAAGTTAAACTGTCTGAGTCTGAAGCTTAAGAAGTTGAGTGTCTTTTTTAATCCAAGTCAAGTGTGAGCCTAAAGGTAGAATACCAGTATTCCATTTTAAAGGTGTTCCAGCAGAGAAAGAATTATGAGTTACTGATCCTTTTTTGTTCTTTTCAGGACTATAACAATTTGAATGAGGCCTGTTCACCATGCAAAAGGTTGTAAACTTTACTCATCACTGATTTAAATATGAATCTCAACTGGAGAAGTCTTGTGGACACACTGAGAATAATATTTAACCAAATATCTATGCTACCATGGCCCAGTTAACTTGACACACCAAATTACGCATCATAGCCTTATAAAATAAATAACTTGCTTAGCTGGAAGGTGGCTTTCTGGGTGAAAAACACAATAACTATCTTAGATCTTACAAATCTAGCTCTTCTTTGTGACTACGGCTTTAACTCCTCTGGTAAAGGCAGTTTGTCATTTTTGCATCCTCTGCTAGGTCGTGTTTGTACTTGTTAGGTTTCAGCCTCTTTGTTTCAAGGGTTTATTCAAGTAACTGAATGGAAGACACTGTCTACCCAGTGATAATACAGGCACTACTTGAGCTGTAATATATTCCAAAAGATCTCACTCCTGACTCAGCATTAGTATTATCTAAGGGACCAGTTTTCTTATTTCTGGCACAGTCTTCAACCACACAGCCAGAGAGCTGTCCACTGATCTGACATTCCAGATCATCTAAACACATGGTGATTACATCTTTTTTTTTTTTTTGAGGTAGGATGTCACCAGTCCAAGCTGACCTGGAACACTCTTTAGTCCCAGGCTGGCCTTGAACTCACAGCAATAAGTGGAAACTCACCTTCCTCTGTCTACCAAGTGCTGGGATTAAAGACATGCATCACCAGGCCTGGCTGATTACAATCTTTAACTAAGAATATAAACACATGGAAAGGAATTATACATATAAAGACAGTAGAATGGCCTAGAGAAATAGCTCCATCAATAATGTGCCTGACTCATAAACCTGTGCTCAATCCTAAAAACCCACATCAAAGAAGACAGGTAGTTAGTGAGCATTTGTAATCCCAGTGCTAGAAAAGTAGCAACTTTTACTCAGCAGATTTTACTCAGCTAGTCTAATTTACTTGGCAAATTCCAGGCCAATGAGTGACCCTGTCCCCCTGAAAAGATGATGATGGGGCTGGAGAAATGGCTCAGCAGTTAAAGGTGCCTTCTTGCAAAGCCTGCCAATTCAGGTTTAATTTCCCAATACCCAAGTAAAGCCAAATACACAAAGTGGTGCATGCATCTGGAGTTCATCAAAGTGGTAATAGACCCTGGTGTGCCTGCATTCTCTCTTTCTCTCTCTCTTTCTCTCTCTTTCTTTCTCTTTCTCTCTATTTCTCTTTCTCAGTCTCTCATAAATAAATATTTTTAAAAGATGATGTAGATAAATGACAGCTAGGGTTGACTTCTTGGCCTCCACACACTGGCATACACACATATACCCTCCCCACAAAGTCAGTGGAAGAAAGTACTTGAAATCAGCAATTACATTAAAAATAAATTCATATTGTTTGCATAAAACTAGTGAAAGAATAGAGTAGAAATGCTCTCCTCCTAAAGATAGATGTGAAAACTATCACCTTGAATTTGTAACAAAAGAACCAATATTTTCCACTATTAATAGAATTAAGTAATGGAATAATGTAGATTAAATAAAGATAATCACTTCTGACAGTTAATGCAAGCTGAACTGTTTTGGGAAATAACTTAGAAAATGAACATATAATAGGAACATCCCCTTGGGTATTAGAAGTATCCTCAGTATCAACAGTGTCTGACCCTAATGATAGACAGGCTGGGGAGATGGTGAAGTAAAAGCAACCTGAAATGGTAACTGGTGGAGGAGTATCTAAAGTCTTGTCAACAGATAAGGCAAACATAAGACAGGAGACCTTATTGAGTGATGCTGGAGAAATTGCTAGTAAGAAACAAGATGAATGACGTTCCTATCCCTGCCCTCAGGGCCAGGAAGGTGAGTGACAAGCATGTAGACAGGCCAAATTTCACTGATAAGAGTTCCTAAGGAAACAAAGTGGTGTTATCCTGAATCTGGGGGATGGTGGGAGAAGCTGAGGAAGCCAAATTAAAATAGAAGAAAGTTTGTGAGTACAGTGTTCACTACACTAATTACTTTATGTCGGTGTGGAGTTAAACTGAATAGACATGTTTTCCTTTTTGCATATTTTATAACATACAAGACTCTGCAGAGTATGTTTATGATAGTTTGAACTAGAATAATGAACATTTGTTTCAAAAAAATAACCTAAAAAAAGTTGGAATTGGGTGTTGGGATTAGGGACAGTGGGACTGCTTAAAATATATCTAGTAATACCTTCAACAATAATGGTCAAATTTATAGAAACATACTATGAAGATAGAACACACTAAAATATGAACATCCCATAAGCTTTGAACACACTATTCTAAGCAGTTTGCTTATTCCCAGTTAGGACTATTACTGGTCTCAGAGGGAAGCTACTTAATTTGGTGAAGATTCCATAACTATTGCACGCTAGAGCTGAGGTTGGTTCACCTCAGGCAATCGATGCCAAAGCCTGCAGTCATATGAATGAGTAAGCTCCCTTCAATAGGTCAACTGTTATCAGTATGGTGTTGACATGGCCGTTCTCAAAGAGACAATATCATTAGTGTTTTAGGAAAGCTCACATGTAGCAGTTATTTGATGAAAATAAAAAGACTATCAGGCTGTTTATCAAGGATGCTTTCCTAAGACTGCTTGTTGAACATTGACCAGAGGAACAGTTTTCCAGGTAATGTTGGTTACAAAGGTGACTGGTTCTGCCAGTGTGCCTTCATTATGTCTGTATGCAGAGGGACTCAATATCGTGTAGGTCTTATGGAGGTAACAGCATCTACTGTGAGGTCATGCACCCACTGGTCAGTTCATGTCTGAAGGACAGAGCCCAAAAGTGCTCCTTCATACCCTATGGCGCTCATATTCTTTTTATCCCTCTTCTATGATTTTCTCGGAGCCTTGTAGGGCTGGAGATTTTAAAGAAGAGTTACTACACTGTGAAAATAAATATTAACAAAGGAAATGATTGCCTGGGTTTTTATCTTAACAAAATATCATCACACACCACCATCATGTAGTTAGGGGTTCTTCAGAGAGAGAGAGAGAGAGAGAGAGAGAGAGAGAGAGAGAGAGAGAGGTGAAGAGGAGTAGAGAGGAGAAGAGAGGAGAGGAGAGGAGAGGAGAGGAGAGGAAAAGAGAGGATCGGGAGAACAAACAGAAGAGGGGAGAGTAAGGGAAGGAAAGAGGAGGGGAGGAGAAGGGAGGAGAAGGGAGGAGAGGAGAGGCTTTTAAGTTCCTTGTTTAAGCTTCTCTCTGGCCACCTGAAGTCCAGCCCAGACAGTTCTCATTATAAGAGCTGTTTTCTGCCTCTGTAATTATCATATCATATAGGGTTTTAAATTGTCTTTTTTAAAAATCTTTTAATTTCGCATGTGAGATTCATGATTCTGTGTAGAATATGAAGACTATGATTTTTGGAAACAATAGCACAATATGGACTTTTTTGTAATTTATAAGGGAAATAGAGAAAAGGAAATGTTCTATGTAAAACATAATGTTTTAAAATGTTATATTTCACTTTACTATGTGAGCTATTATGTAATGTTTTTAGATAATATACCATCACCTTCTGGGGAACAGAAAATAGTTCTCTGTCATCTCTGTCATCCTCAAACTGTGCCCTTGCTTTTAGGACTACAAAGCCCCCTGTGATGCAAGGCCTTTTAAGATGTTACAAAGACTGGAGGCCAATTCCTTTCAGATAGCAGTGTTTACTGAGAAGCTAAACCATGTGTCAGAAGTGTAAGAAAGCATTAAACAGCTGAAACTTGGGATGGTCTCAATGGGAGAGTACAGAAATAATCTTAGATCAGATGATGTATTTGGACCAAAGAGATGTGCAGGCCAAATATTAATAAAAATAATAAAATAGGCTTTGATAATGTATTATGATACATCTTCTGCCTACAGTCAGAAGTACTTGCTTATCTGAGTAGGAATGTGGTCCAGTTCTTCATAGTATGTATTAACTCAGGAAAGATCTAATGTGTGCCTGGAATAATTACAGGAGCATAAAATATATATTTTATTGCTTTGAGAAATTTAGGGTCTCCTTCTGGTTAATATTAGTAATCTTAATGCCAATTTAGGGGTTATTAATGAGTTGAAAATAATATTGAGTCTAGATTAAATAAGAACCAATTTTTAAAATTTATTTTGCTGAACATAGGACAAATTAAGATAATGACTTCTAAGGCAGACCCGTGGGCACCTGCTTTAGTATGGGAGAAGTAATATTTCACATGCATTTTGTGATTTTAGACAGGCAATGAATTTATTTTCCCCATTATGTAAAATGTCTCTTGTTCTGATTATCTTCTTACTCTATGATATGTATCCGTATTTTTCAAAAGATCACATAACAGAAGCTCTGACAACAGCATCAGTTGTATTTTAAGCCATTATTTAACCTTCTCCATAAATCTTCACATCATCTGATACTAATTCCTCTTCCTAGCCTCTTGTAGTGGCACACACCTTTGATTCCAGCACTCAGTAGGCAGAGGTAGAAGGGTCACCATGAGTTCAAGGCCACCCTGAAACTACATAGTGAATTCCAGGTCAGCCTGTCTTAGAGCAAGACCCTGCCTCAAAAAACCAAATAAATAAATAAATAAATAAACCTTTATTCAAGTAGGTTGTTTGAAAAACAAGTGAGAGAAGGAATGACATTCATCTTCTCTCCATATTATCTATAAGCCAAATGGAGAAAAGATAAAGATAATCTTTTATTTAACACTAAACTAAGCCTTCCTCTTTGCCAACGCCGGGACATTTGACATAGACTGAAAGCAAATGGAAGAATGGAACCCAGTGTTCATTCAAAGTGGGGCAGTTTGTCAGAGTTCTCAGAGGACTCTGGGTAAGCCAAGAGCTAGCGAACACTTTCCTCAGTGGCTTTCTGGAATGGAGTCAAGCACAGAAAAGTAGAGATTTGCCATAAATGTGCCTCTTTTAACCATGCATTCTGTTTACTACATATCTTCGTGTATATTTCCCTTTATTCCTTTTCTAGTTCTTAGGTGTTCATTTTCTATGATTTTATTGCTACCTCTTTAATGATATGTGTAACAGTATATAAAAATAAATGCATGTGTTTCTGCATATGTTTGCATGTTTATGCATACAGATGGTCATCCTTCAGTACCTGAGGAGGATTGATTTCAGAAACTTCCAATGATTCTGAAATCTGCAGATGTTTAAGTCTCTTGTGTAGAATGCCGTAGTGTTTGTATATAACCCACATACATCTTCCTATCCATGTTAAATGACTTCAGATTATAAACAATACCTAATAGCATGTAGCTACTATGCAAATTCTTGCTGAATTACATTGTTTATGGAATAATTATAAGACAGAGTCTGTAGTACAGATGAAACATTTTTTTAATATCTTCAAATTCATGGAAGCAGCAACTGCAGTATAAAGGGTTATTTGCATATCTAATCTGTGTCTATATCAATCCCAGTTGGATTCTATCTCAACTACGCAGCAGCGGGGCAATCACAGAAGGCAGAATTACTGAGAAATGAAAGCAAAGCTTTACCCATATACAAATCTGGGGGAAAGTTGTAACACTTATAATGGTCATAATGTAAGGTACGGAATCATTGAAGGAAGAAGCATTCACCATTGAAACCTTGGACGACCTAAGCAAAGAATTTCAGTCAGAAAAAATAGCACTGTTTTCATCACAAAGAAAACTGACCACTTAAGAAGGATGTGTTTTGTTACTGTAGCTCATCATGTTGACAACCCCTGTGTTGTATCACCAGAAATGAGACCTTGAAAAGAAACAGATCCTCAGGTGGTCACTATTATCCTAACAAACACTTCTCTTCTAAAATTCTGCTCTTCTGAAACTCTTTGCTGCCTCACCGTCTCTAATTAAGTCATTTATAGCTACTGTCTCCCTATGTGAAAAATTTGAATGCAAGTGATTAGACTTGGAATGTGGCACAGAGAATAGAGAGCTCAATGTTTCTTGAATAAATCCAGCGTAGGTCACCTCCCTTGACAATCTGTCTAGGTGTGGCCGTCTCTCATAAAACTGCTCCCTATGATAGCTTTCTTGAGAATGAGTACTTAAGATCAGGTCACCTCAATTTAGCATGAGTTATACCTACAACAGGAGAAAATGAAAGATAATTAAACCATTACAAAAGTCATTGTGAATTATAAGGAGAACTTGCTCTCATGGTAAAATTTCACAGCAAATTCAAGTAAATATCTGCAAAAGTTAAAAAAGGACATACTATGTTATTCATAAGGCACAAAACCAACAAAGAGACACAAAGGATATATTGCTAAACTGCACAAGCTTTCCATTCATAAATGTGAAAACAAGACAGGATCTTAGATTACTATGGTCTGACATATGGTAGCATTCATAGGCAAATTTCCCTTTCTAAAATTGAAGATATTTTCAAAGCAAGAGTCTCTGATCACATGTTTCAAGGGGAGGCAAGTTGTAAGTTAACAAAAATTCTACACATAGAGTGGCCGTTACCACTGAATGAGTTTATTCACATATTCTTGCGATTGTAAGGAACTAATTAAGAGCCAAATTCTAAATTCTCTGTATCATTGGCAACAAAATACAAGATATTTGAGTGACAGTTTCATTGTTAACAAATTTATGATCCTTTTATTTTGGGAGCATGAGGGATATGATAAAAATTTGCTACAAATAAATGGCAGCTTCGTTGATCAGGGACATTTTTTTTCAGTTTTTCCAACAATAGAATGGGCCAAGTATCCCTGAAAATTGCATTAATGAGATAGAGTCTTATTTTTAATGGGGGCTCTGTGCCTTACGATATGCCTTATGCAGATTTGCCAGTTAATAAGCCTGAACAGTGTTTCTGTTCATGGAAAATGAGTCTGGAACGATTGTCAGATTATCTGTTTGGCATGCCTGGCTGGTGCCTGGAATGATGCTTTGCTAATGTGCTATTACTCAGTGTCATTAACCCACGCAAATGATTGAAAGGTGAATTTATATTTGTACCGTGGGGCTCAGCACAGGAACAGGCTGTAGAGAAATGATGCTGCAAAGGATAAAATGAACCATTTGTTTTGGATTTCCATTCTTTGGTCTTTATGTGCTCACTCTAAAGAGATGTATTAGTAGAATATATGGAAAATAGTGAGGCTTAACTACTATTAAAAAATAACTTCATTCACGGATGGCTAAAAAGTTACATAGTTAAGTCATCTCTTCAGAATTTGAGCCTTGCCAAAAAAAAAAAAACTTTAAACATAATAGAACCAGTTTAAAATAATATAAACTATGTTGGAAACGTTAATTAGAAATATCACGTTCATGCTGAAAATGTGAAATGAAAGCTTTTTTTTCATAGAAGTTAATTTACATCAATGCAAATTGATTTAAATACTTTAAGCTGTGAAACTTAGTATTTTCTTTAATAACACATTTAAGATCATCACAGCAAAGCCATCAAATGAAAGATACAAAAAATTTTGGGGGTTTTGTTCTTCTTAATAAATTTTCTTAAATTTTTAAAGGAAATTTCTTAATGTATATCTTTGAATTTCAAGACTTGGAAATTTTAAGTTTGTTATGAGGTTTTAAGTTTGTAAGAATAGTTGTACCCTATTTTTTCAAACGAAATAAAGAAATTAAATATGCTCAGAGTGGATTCTTATTGTTGCAATAAGATTAGATTTCTTTTCAGATCCAACAGAATCACTCAAAATTTTACATATCATTAACTTAACTAGTCTCGGTCTAAATTTTAACAACTATTGGAAATAAAATGCAAAATTTTAAGTGAACTGCACACAAGATAAAACTTTCTAACAGTGCATAGCATTTCTTTTCACTCATTGTGTACCCTTAACATCTATAAAGAAATCAACAAGGACACCCATCCAAAGGTATTAAAATGTACAAATGTCTGTGCTTGAAAGGAAATTTGGCAGGAAAATCCAGAGAAGCAAAGTATTAAGGAAAAAGTCTCTGTTTCCTACTGGAAATACCTAAATGAATGAAATTGAGAGTCGCATTAACAGGCCATCTATCTTGGATGAAGGGGTGGCAACTACACTCAAGACAGAGCACGTGCTCAGAGGCTCCTCACAATACCATGCTCAAGGTTAAGTTCCTCTGCTATGGCATGTTTTTATCTAGGAAGTCTCTTCATTAGGATTCCATCATTTCTAATAATCTTTCCTTCTATTTTGAGTAGATTGCAAGATGCTATAAATTACACACTGGTGTGTTTGCACCAAGTACAACACCCAAGAAATCTTATCCACATATGTGCATATATATGTATATATCCAATTCAAAGTAAAATCAACACTTCCAAGGAAAGCCCTCTTCTCTATTTTTAATCCCAGCCTCCTAGCTACAGGCTTACCACTCCTACCACTCAAGTGTCTCATAGATATAAGGAGTTTCTGTATTTAAATTGAAGAAGTTCCAAAAGGGCTATTTTCAAATTTTCTGACTTAGATTCATTTCAGTTGGATAATACTTTTCATCATTGGATGTTTTTTCTTTGATAAGAATAACAAATTAAAATGAATTTCCCAAAATTCACAATTGCCAGAACATTAATCTATCTTGTTGAAAGATCAAATATTTCATATGCTTCTTTTTAACAAGGCAAGCCCTTGCAATTTACAAAGAATAATTAGTAGTTTCTGCTGAGGTAAGCGTAGAGACCATAAGGGCAATTTGCATTTGCTGGAAATGGGTGTTTATCACCTTCTTCAGATATTTATCAAATCAAAAATGTTGGTTCCGTGCCTACTCTAGTTACAAATGTTTGTAAAGTGTAAAATTTGATAAATATCAGACCCATCTCAAAAAACTATTATGAAATAGCCTTCCTTTAAAACTCACTTTGCTCAATCTTACAATTTATTAAAATCACCTTTGCCAATATATTTTTCCTGGGCCTTGTGTGCCCTTGTTGGCCCCTTGCATCCTACACTTGAGCTAGTCAATATGGCAATCCATTTAAAATAGTACCCCTAAAGTTCCTTCTCAGAAACTGAGATATACTCATGATGACTGCCATTCTCTTTACCAGGCAATCCGAGTTAAACTGATAAATGGAGTCATATTAATTTTATCATTCATCTCTTTTTGCTCTGCTAGAGGTCAATCTATGCCCTATGCATACAAAGGAAATGCTCTAACATGGATCTATGCTCTCAGCAAATTCTTTTTTTTTTTTGTCCTTCTTGGTTCCATCTTTATTATTCTTTTTTAAAATATATATATTTATTGTCCATAATGAGTTACATTATTTAGTGGGCAAACAATGAGTTGTTATCCCCAATTCCCCAATGCCCCCCTCCTCATCCCCAATCAGCTGGATATCCTCCTCCATCATGCAATGGAGGAGCCTGGGCCTGGGGGAGACAATCAACAGCTTTTAAATTCGGCCAAATATTCTACTTAGGGAGGGGGAGCCCTTGACTGGAACTGGGGATTCAGGGCTACAGGCACCAAATCCCATACTCTTAGGCTCACAAGAAAAGATGCACTATGGGAGCAATTGACAGGGAGGCTACTAAAAATAGAATCTAGGTAATCCGGAATTGTGTATATTTGTTAACCTAGACTGATCTCACTCTCTGATGGCGAATGTGCAAATTCTTTTACTATATAATACCACCCTTCCTTGGATGCCATCCTTGGAGGCAGTACTTTCATGAAGGTAAAGCGACTATCCAGACAGAAGGCTTCATTGAACTGCCACATGCTCTTGTGGCTTTTCAATACTTATTCTAAAATTGATATTTCAAGGTGGTTAACTATGGGAAATGGTACCACAGAATGACAATTCTAAATTCCATTAACAATAGAAAAAGAAAGTGTATTTCATGCTCTCTCCACCTTACTTCCTCTTCTGTTGCATGCCTTCCTCTCCTCTTAATATCTCATATTACAGTTTTGGGGGAAGCATTACGAGATTTTTCTCCCTCTCCTCACACACATACATATATGTGTACATGTGCACATAGACACTGATGGTATTTTCTAATGTTGTTCTTTCTCTACCCTAAGAAAAGTGATTGTATTCCTTACCTATTACTGCTTAATTTATACCTCCAAATGCTTTCAAAAATTGCAAACATTGATCATGTTTATACCAGGACTAACATCAGGAAGTAGAAAATATTGGAGTCATTTTTTTTTTGACAGAGTCTCTCAAAAATAATAGGGCTGGTAGAGGTCAAAATCTTCTGAGAGCTTCTCTGGAGCTTGAGGTCTGCTGCTATGTTGGCTCACCATATGTGTCTGTTGGCAGGAGGCCTCAGTTTCCCGTCATTTCTTGAGTATCTTCACATGACAGCTGGCTTCAATAGAGCTGATGATCTAGAAGAGAACATGGGGTAGCAGGGAGCCAGAGCATCTTATATGGCCTCTGCCTCTAGTTCACCTCCACTTCCCCTTCACTTGCTATAAGGGAATCACCAGATCCTGGACACTCTGAGTGGGAATGGAGGCAGGAAGGAGACAGTTGAGGAAAATAGTATTAAAAAAAACTTAAAACTACTTTTTATTACTTAAAACTACAGGTCTTTTTAAGAAAGAAAATGCCTGTAGGGCCTATGATAGTCCTGTAATGGATTTTGTGAATGGCTTTTAAAAATGCAAGAGTAAGAGTTACATCTAAGAGTTTGCTTTTAAGTTATTCACATGTCTCATAACCTGACTCAGGTAGAGGGCCTGGTAGATAATAAAAAGTGATGAATAAATGGGGAATGAATGAATGTTTCATAATGGATGTGGCTTCTGAATTTGCAAACTTTTGCTTCCAACATTTTGTTCTTGTTTCTCTGCTTCTAATAATGGTAAATAGGAAGAGGTGGGATTAATTGCATATATTTCTTTAATCTTAAGTATTTTTTAAAGCTCACAAGTGTCTTAGTTATCTTCTTTTTAAAATATGTGATATATATATATATATATATATATATGTTGTTTACTATAACCAACTGTCTAATATAATGTATCTTCACCAAATTTAAAGCACAAGGATGCCATGCCTTTGCCTATTTTGTGCAAAGCCGTATATCTGAAGTAGGATAATATCTGCATGGTTATTAAATGAATGGAAGTTTTCAGTAGGCTAGGCATGTCAGAACCATAGTGTCATTTTCAAGAATTTCAGTTACAAAGCCATTCATCATAAAATATTCTTGGATATCTTTAAAATCCTTATCTATCAAGAATGATTAAACTTTTCGGTATCAAAGAGTTTATATGCTAAACCCCTGTGCTGAAGAATATACTGATTGCTAAAATGAACCAAACAAAATGATAAAATGATGGCCAGAATTGGGGCAGTGCAGTTTTATGGCCAAAGTATGGCAAAACAAGCAAACAAACAAAACACACGCACACCTTGAATACTCTTGAAAATAGGAAGCCTGCACAAACCCTGGTCTGTCATGAGAAAAATAGCAATACCATAAGGAAAATTGCTCACGTGTAACCCTGGTCCTGAAATTAGAAATGAAATAACAAGTACAAATCCAAACTGTTTTTAAACCTGGATGCCGTATATCCATTTATAGGTATTCATCATAATTAACTTTTCTAATTTCTAGAATATATTTTGCTATACATCCTAAAATAAAACACTGAATATTCTCTGTTCATCTTTATCTTCCCACATGTTACCCAAAATTGACAGTACAGATCTACCTAAGGAAT
>PVHP010025429.1:0-25566 GCA_004024765.1 Zapus hudsonius | reverse complement strand
TGACTAACATTACTTCTGTCTATATTTTCTTGGCCAAAGAAAGGCACAGACACAATGTTAAGACAGATGTCAATTTGACAGAAATGTGTAACTTTCCTGCATGGAAAAAAAACCCAGGGAAGATTGACAACTATTTTAAAAATAGTACAATAATATACCAGATCTCTTCTGACCTTAATAAAAAGATGATGCCTACAATTATATATATATATATATATATATATATATATATATATATATATATATATATATATATATATATGCACAAGATTTCTTCCTCTTTATTGTGTCATTCATGTTATGTGCTTTTTTTAATTGAGATGATACAAGGGAAAAATAACAAATCAAATGATAATAGCATAAGAACCATTTAACAGATAAGTTTATTCATGGACCTATATAGTAAAGTTAAAAATTAGCTCTTTTTTTTTAATTTTGAGAACTACCAATCTTTGCTTGTGTTCCCTTCGAAGGAGATGATTAAATGAATATTTGTCTATATTTTATGGAACAGCTGGTCTTGAGAGCCAGCAGGAAGGAGCTAGACAGAGGTAGCCACAGTAAATTACTCAATTTTAATTCAATAGCTGTGTGGAGAATTTTACAGAATTACTCCCAGAGTTTCCCTTCCTTATTGAATTATACCTCTGTACACACACACACACCCACACACACACACACACATAGACACACACACAAAGATGCCATCATTTTCTTCAATATGAAAAGGGGTTTGATGGCAAGAAGAAGAGGAAAACTGTGCTCACTGGAGGTAATTTTCATCAACTAAACTGTGAATCCTGACTGTGTGTATTGTTCCTTTCAAGCTTCAATGTAGATCTCTGATCAGGAAGCCCATGTAATCTCTGTACCTTTTATCACAAGAAAACATTCATGTCCATAATAGGCATCAGAAGAAGACAAAGTCATAGAACTGTGAGGTGTTCATGGGATTTATAGTAAGGTAGAATATGCGGTTAGACTAGGCTAAGCTGAGGGTTCTAGAAGCAGAACAAAACCTGTCTCCAGACAACATAGAAGAAACTGGGGATTTGTCTAGTCACAAAGTAGCAATAATAAAAAAAGCACTGTTGTGGTTAACCTTGAATGTTGTCATGAAAGAATTTATAATTACCTATGAGAAAACTTCCTGACATATCTGTGAAAGTGTTCCCTGAAGTTTAATTGAGGTACAAAGTCCTACCCTGAATATGTGCAGCACAAGGATTGCATAGTCTAAGGTTCTGGACTGAATGAAAGAGGAAGGGAAGAGAAAGTAAGAGAGCAGCAGAATTCATCTCTCTCTGCTTCCTGATCTTAGATACAATGTGACTTGCTGTCTCATGTTCCTCTTGCCATGCATCCCCTCCATTTTGAACCAAACCCTTAAACCATAAGCAAAAAAAAAAAAAAATCACTTTTCCTTAAGTGCTTTCATCAGGTATCTTGTCACAACAAATATAGTATTTAGTAATGCAAACACCATTAAGCCTATTACTATTAGTGAACAGGTCAATGTTACTTGAGGAGTTACTAGGTGCTAGGCATTGACATTCATCTTGTGTTTTCACAGTGTATATGATTGATGTATTATTTCAACAGGACATGGGATCATGACTGACACGCAGGCAAAAAATGAACTAACCCTAACTTATCATATAGGATCCAAAAGAAACCTCTGAGGAAGTGGCAAGATGAACAAGAAAACTACCTCCGCAGCAAGTCAAATAACCTATGAAAGGGTCATGGAGACAGACACTGAGGATACCCAACACAGTCCAAAGCAGAAACACAGAGACTTTTAAAATCTCAACAGTAAAGCAGACTTAAATCTTACCCACCATGACTCAGGGAATTGAACGGAAGAGGGGGCAGAAAGAACGTAAGAGTCATGAGTCATGTTGGAGGAGAATATCCAGAGGCATTGCCCCTCTCAATGACAACACTCAAAGAACAAAACCTGGCTACTTCTTATAAAATTCATAAACTCCTATCTGACGGGCTGGTCCAGTAATCCCACTGAGAGTGGCCTCCAGAGCATTAAGGACAGGGAGGAGGGAAATGGGAATACCATCACAAGCCTTGCTCATCCAATGTATCTACTTATTAACAATAAATAAGTTTTTTTAAAGGCTTCAGTAGCTGGGGAGGAAGTAGGAGGCTTAAACACAAACACATGAAGCTATGTGGAACCTTTTACATTCAAACCACCATAATCTTCCCTTCTCCTTAGACTCATGACCATCTCATGATGTAAAATTCACTTAATCCAACTTTGAAAGTATCCATCATCTTTACCAATACAAAGGGCCATTCAAAGATCCACTATTATCAGAGCTTTAAATTAGGCTCTTACCTGCAATTTCTGTAAAATCAAATCAAAAATTACATACTTCTGACATGAAATGTCGCAGAGCAAACATTCCCATTGTAAAAAGAAGGAATATCAAACAGAGACTCCAGCAATGTAATTTCAGTAACTAGCAAGGCAAACATCAAACCCTGTAGCTCTATGCCTACCCTCCGAGACCCATGATGAAGTTCCTGACTCCAAGAGGCTTAATATGGTCTTCTACTGTGCTGCTTGATTTCTGGACAGATCTACTCAAACCAGGGAAAAGAGATTTTCTTGGAAGCCATCCTACACTCCTGACATCTCCAAAATATTGAGATCAACATTGCTGCTCGAGGTTCATCTTCATAACTCTATATTATGGCAACACAGGGACACCATTCAGGGATTTCAACCCTGTCTCACATCACCACCTTTAGATCTATGTGCACTTATGTTACTCATTCCTATATTTCTCATGCTTCTTAAACCAGTGTCATGTGGAAATTGCCAGAAAATTATATGTCCAGTGGAGAATAAAGCTTGATCATGAGGTCACTCAGCACGCTTCCTTTTGGCCTCTGCTTTTAAAATAATTAGTATTCTTACTAAACTGAGGATTCAGTGGGTTAGATTTTAACACTCATGGATGGCATTTTACCCATTGTTCCAATGAAGAATATTTAGCTATTTTTAATAGTGGTAATCTCTTTAGTAAATTATAGATTAAGTGCATAAAATCAGTCTCTGGGGCTACAACTTTAAAGTTGCTTGGATTTCTATAGCTTCAAAATTGTTTATATTTCTTACTGTGTCAAACTATGAGTGTCATAACTTTCCATTCTATATTTTCTTCTTCTAGATACACTACTCTATTGCTTGTAAATTCAACCTTTTTCAAATTCTCAGGAAATGGGCAGGACTCAGCTAGCCTTTCTGCGTTTGAACAGAGTTTGAATTTGAGTTTGTCCTTTCTTTGCCCACTGAAACTTCATAAACCAAGCCTGCACAATCAACACTTCTCTCTGAATTTAGGTCTTTCATACTCTCACTAGATTGTCCTATCAGGCTCTGCTTACAAACTGGGCAAGGCTTCTCTAGTCAAAAGTTCTACATCCTTCCAAATCCCTCTGCAAATCAGTTCCAAAAGACCCCAAAACACTTGGTCAGATACATCACAACAACAATCCCCCCACTAGGACCAATTTTCTCTAATAGTTAACTTCTCACTGCTGGGACAAAACACCCACCTTATGGCAGAAAATAGTTTATTGTAAAATCACAGTTTCAAGTAGAAGTTTCATCATGGAGGAGAAATCATGCAACTGGATCACACCATATTTTGGCAGCAACAGAGATTGAAAAAAAAAAAAACACTCAAAGAGAGTTCTTTCTGAGCACACACTAGGCTGTACTAAGATCACCAAGGACCACCCCTGGCAACACACCTTCTCCAGTGAGCATCACACCTCCCAAAAGATCCACCCAGTGCCCAAATAAGAAATTACAAATACCTTAAACTACAAAGGCCATTTTACAATAAAAACACCATGGCATCCAGTCTTCAGATTTCACTTCTGTCATTCACTTTTACCCATTAGTGATTATCTATAATATTCTGCCTGATGATATCTAATCAAAAGCTGTGTATATGGCTGTCTATAGTTTTTATATAAATTGTATAAAAGAAACATTATTATAAACTTTTCTGTGAACAGAGGCACATTAGAAGTAGAGCAACTCCCTTGCTTATGAACACCCCAGGATTCAAAGCCATGCATCCCAAAAACTAAGAAAGTAGTGTTAGGTTGGAATTCAGGCACCATTCTGGTCCCCTCCCCCAGCCAGCCTCAGGGGTCTGCCTCCAGAAAAGGAGATAATGCCCCCCACCAGCTGTGTCTCTCTCTGGCTTGAGTCACTGTCCTTCCTGGTGCTGACAGCTACATGATCACCTGGCCCCTTCCCCCAAGATTGGCATTCCCCTTAAAAGCCTGATCTTGATCTTGTCTTTTGCTCTCTTCCATTTTGGGAGATAGCCTGGAGGTCAGGGGTCCCTTTCCTTCTATTAAAGCTTTTCCTTTCAGAGCCGTCTCTCATGGTGGTCATTTCCATTCTACCAAGTAGTAAGCAGACATTTCCCTCTCGAGTTTAACAATATTCTAACAATTTATTCAACAAATAATTGTTGAATTCATATCACTGTTGAATCTGACAGTGCACGTTGTTTATGGCAGGAATAACTAGTGAATATGAAACAGTACAGTGAGCAGAATATTCTCTGGAGAATAAAGAAAAAAGTAAATTTTTCTCAGAAGAATAGAGTACATGTATATTCTAACCTCAACTGAATATATCTATGTATGCATTAATTACAATGAAATATGATTTTATCCCAAGATCATGAGTGTATCTCCATAGGGAACAAAATAAATATGCCTTGAAAAGGAAAGATGCAAATATTAGAACATTTTGTCACAGAACAGTTAATTTCAGACCCAGCAAGACTGTAAACGAATAGAGATCAGAGACACTTCACTAGTGGTCTTGCTGTGTTGAAAAGAAATACACAGGAAATTTCTCTTGCATGGGAGAGACTCATTATCAAATACCTTGTGTATATTTGCTATAAATGTGATCTAAACAAAATGTCACAAAATAGATAAGACAATGTTTTAATTAGTATTTTATAGGTGATGTTCTTTTTTTTTTGAGTAAAGTTTATTGTGAAGTAAGAGGTTAAGGAAGGAGAGGAAACATGGACTCTTCATGGAATTTCCTTTATAACAGCTCTTAAATGCTCTCAGGAGAAACCACCTGTGCTCAAGATCACATTGGAGATTAGTGTCAGAATTTAGGATCTTGAGTAGAAGTCTTACCTTCAAGTAATATCCTTCTTCCAGCAAAATTCTGTTGCCTAAAGGCTCCACAACTCTCCTGAACTACTCCTCCAACAGGGGATTACATTTTCAAACACAAATCTGTAGGGAACATTTTACATTCAAACTAACACATTCTACCCCTGGCCTCCATAGACTCAGGGTCATCTAAGCAGAATTCATTGTCAATTTTAAAGTCCCCAGAGTATATACCATTCCATCACTGTCTAAAACTTCAAAGTACAATGTCCCACCTGAGACTCAAGACAATCTTTAAAATGGTGAGCACTGCTCAATCAAAGCACAAATTAAATACTTCCAACATAGCACAGAGTAAAAATTCCCCCTTCTAAAATGGGGGAATAGAGCCAAGGAAATAATGGACCAAAGCAAAACAAAAACTCAGAAGGAAAAACCAAAGCCTGTAGTTTTGTATCCTATACCTCATGATGTCCCATGAAATCCCTTGGGTTTCACGTGGTTTCTCATAGCTATACGTCTCCAGCTGTGCTGCCTATATAGACTCCCCCATGAGCTCACTCACTCTGGGGTCTATTGTCTCCAAAATCGTAGTGTTTCCTTCGTAACTTCAGTTTATCTACACAGCTTCATGCTGACCCTGCCTCACATTGGTTAACTTAAGTGACTGTCACAGTGCTGCAATATACCTGGAAACTCAAACCTTTCATCTTAGAAAAGTCAGTCAGTACCAAATGATGGTGTGTTCTGCCGACATACAGGGAAGAATCCTGGGTTCATAGCACACTGCTATAGCATCTATTGCTTGCTAACCTTGAGGAGCAGAGATGTCTTACTGCATTCTTCCTTCAACCATTTTCTTTACAAAATAATCCACACTCTTACTAGTTTGAACGTTCAGTGTTTTGATCTTTCCCTCAGGGCATCCTGCCTCTTGCTCCAGTGGAGTGTGTGTATATATATATGATCTTTAATGGTGGAAATTCATCAATTGTAGCCAAAGGTGCTGCAGTCTCAGGACCTGGGATTTTAAACATGTTCACCTTTCTTTCTCTTCTGAAGTTTACATTTTTAATATTTTTTTCACTCCACCTCCACTGAAGACCCCATTCAGAGAATCTATGCCACTGACTCAATTTGTTCTGCCATCAAATATCTTCCAGCAAACACAGTAGTCCAGTACTTCTGAATTCAACCTCACTTAAAATCTCAAGATGTAGATAGAATGTAACCAGTTACTTTACCAGAATATCACATGAATGGTCTTTAAAACTAGTCCCAAGAAAGTCCTTTTCTCACTCTGAAACATAAGGAGGTGAGGCTTTACATGTCTCATTTCTCTTACCTTTTCCCACTTCCAAATTCCCAACAGAATGACCCATTAAGTTTCTTCATACAATATTTTAAGTTATCTTTAGACCACAGATCCAAATTCCTACAGTCTAACTGTAAACCTGATCCAAAAGTTTGAGAACTATATGGTCAGGTTAATTGCATCAGCAGCCTCACTCTCAGTATTAGTTTTATGTATCTGCTACTTTCTCATTGTTGAGACAAAATCCCTGAGCAGAAAAAAACTTGGTATGAAAATAAATTATTTTGGCATATAGTTGCAGACCTTAGAAAACATCATTGGAGAGAAAGCAAGGCAGGATCAGGAAGCCAGTTACACTGTCACATCTACATGGAAGCAGAGAGAGAATAGCACAATGGACCTGGCTACAAAGACTCACTATTCAATCCTAGTGGAACACTTCCTCCAGGAAGGCTCCACCTAAAGGTTTCACAACCTTCTGGAATAGCACCAGCAACTGAGGATTAAATATTCAAAGATCCCAATATATGAGGGACATTTTCCATTCTAACTACTACACCCACCAAGCAATAAATTCTTTTATGCAGCCTGTGAGCTGTCATTATTTGGTAAGATACCAATTATTATGTTAATATTATGCTCAATCTTTAAACAGTGGGATATATTGAAGATTTCTGTGCATTTTAGCATATTTGAGAAAATGGAGATGCGAGCATTGGTAACACTACCTTGCCTTAAAGTTAACAAGCAAATGTAGAAAATGAAGCTAGGTTTCAACTGTGTCCTAACATGTGCGATGTTTTGGAGAGTCAGAAATAATTACATATCTGTGTTTGAGGCTGCTGGGACTAAACTGAATGATCCTAGAAGTTGTAGGTGGCAAGTTAATAGGCATATTAGGACAGCTTAAATCAACTACTGAATTGTTCAATTTCTTCCCAAATCAAAGAAGAGATGACAATATGGGAGGTAGTATGGATTAAAATCAATGTGAAATTAAGTAAAATGTGAGATTTTAGAAAGAATTTTGAAATAAAAACCATAGCAGAGCAATGATGAACAGCAACATTTATATGAGATTTTTTTCCTCTATAGTTGATCCTTGAATAATAATGAACTTATAATTCACAGGTCAGCCTATATGTGCCTTATAGATTTTTTTAATTGAAAATGTAAATGAGTGCTCTTTTCGGCAGCTCATATACTAAAATTGGAACAATACAGAGAATATTAGCATGGCCCCTGTGCAAGGATGACATGCAAATTCATGAAGCAGTCCATATTTTTATGTCACATCTTGACACAGAAACATTTGTACAACTATATTTATAGCAGCTCAATTCATAATAGCCAAGAATTGGAATCAACCCAAATGCCCATCCATGGAGGAATGGACAGTGAAGCTGTGGTATAGTTACACGATGGAATTCTACTCAGCAGAAAGGAAAAATGACATATCGAAATTGAGGAAAAAATAGTCTTGCTTTGAGCAGATCTTACTAAGGGAACACTCAAAAGAACAGAGAATCAAACGCTGCATATTCTCCCTCATATGCGGTCCTTAACCAGGATAACCGTAAACTCTACGCAGACTAGTAGAAAGAAGTGAGAGTTTATGAATGAGGGGTAAGGCATGGGGGGAGGGGGATGGTTTAAGCATGAGGCTGAACCAAATTAGGTTCAAAAACATAAAATCCTCATGTGCATACTGTAACCTAGTGAGCAAGTAGTGGGTGTCGACTGGCAAGAGGGGCCATGAGTAGTAGGGGAGAGAGTCTGTGAATAATTGATCAGTCTGACAACCCCTGGTCCCAGCCACCGGTTCCTTCCCTCACTGAGCTGTTGACCGAAGTGACCCATGGGGTTCCAAAAACAAGACAGAATTCTGTCAAGCTCTTGAATGACCTCCCTAGGCCTAAGGTAAAACCCTGTTGCTGAAGAAACCACAGAATGCCATCAATCAGCATCGAGAGACTCTTCAATTTCCCGAATGGTATCCAGCCCCCAGATGGTAGTTAATGCAGTGCTAGAAGGCGCTGCACAAGCTGCCAGGGGAAGCTGATCAACGACACTTGAGTAAACAGAGACCACTGGCATGAAACACAGACTGCAGCCATGAGTAGGCTGACCACACCTCCTACTGGAAGAGAACAGAGAACCAAGAAAGGAGCGCTAGTGCATTGGAGGAGCCTGGGCCTGGGGGAGACAATCAACAGCTTTTAAATTCGACCAAATATTCCACTCAGTGAGGGGAAGCCTGTGACTGGAACTGGGGAATCAATGCAATATGCACCAGATCCCGTACTCTTGGGCTCCCAAGAAAAGAGGCACTATGGGACCCATTGACGGGGAGGCTACTAAAAATAGAATCTAGGTAATCCAAAAATGTGTATATTTGTTAACCTATACTGATCTCACTCTCTGATGGAGATTGTGTTTTTATTTTTCAGGATGCAGTGAGAGAGTTGTGGCCCATCTAACCCTACCAACCAACTGTAGGCCGATAGCTCAAATTCTAGCAAGAGATGAGCCACCACTGTCATACTGTGGAGGATCCATAGGGAGCCCCACAGAGAATAAGGGGATGAAAAAGGAACCCATAGCCACAGCCATTCAATCAACACAGGATAAGCCAGCGAGACAGAAACCAATGATTTTTGATACAAAGACCCCTAAGATCTGAACAATAAAGCAGCCTTAATACTCACCCACCACAACTCAGGGAACTGAGCAGAAGAGGGGGCGGAAAGATTGTGAAAGCCGTGGTGAGGGAGACTATCCAGAGGCATGGCACCCCTTAGTAACAACATACTAGGGCCAGGAGAACCTGGCTGAATATTAAGCTATACATGGTCCCCTGCCACAAGGACTGATCCAGATGGCCCATGGAGGAGGATATCCAGGTGATTGGGGATGGGGAGGGGGGAATTGGGGAATTGGAGATATCAACTCATTGTAAAAATAATAAAAAAATGTAAATGAAACATAAGGATTAAGGATTCAGTATTAAATAATAACTGCATTAACTTAAGCTGCATGTGAAGCTAGGGTGCTAATTTCACAGCCTTTTCCTGATCCTTATGCACGTGAGCCCACTTGTTTTATCTGTTTAAAATGCCACCTGATTATTATTAATTTTATTATTATTAATCTTCATGTGGGCACTTCTCTCTAGAAAATGTCATGTCAAGGTAAAAGAATTGTCTTTTAAATTTATGTACTATGTTTTTCTTTGCACAGAATATATATGAAGCATAGAAACATGTTCATGCACTAGCTATATCAGCAAGACTTTGGACAACAAAAGGTGAGCACACAGAGTTAGTAAATTTTCAAGAGGGTTTACTTCTTTTTTTTTACTCATATTTGACTACAAAATATATTGGTGCCTGTAACCCCCCAACATTATTCAAGGGTCATAATTCAAAGGTGTAGGCAAATGATATATGTGCATCTGAGTCTTCAAGTTAATATAATTGATGAAACACTGGTGTCATTGACTGATTTGTAAAGTTTAGAGTAGTATTACTCATGCACTGAGGATAGAACTGGCTTAATACTGATTTGTGCAAAGTGCAAACTCAATGACAGCAATTGATCTGCAGCCAGTGAGAATTATACAGTGGAATGTCAACTTTATTTCCTACTGTGTGCAGTGTCACTGCTCTGTGTGCTCACCTAAAGCCAGGTGTGCTTACCTGGGGTGGCCAGAGAATAACATTGGGCTTCCTGCTCCAACAATCTTCTGCCTCTTTATTCGAGCTGGAGTGTCTTACTACTGAACATTTATAACCTTGTGAATAAAGAGTAAAGATAATATGATGCATGTAGGAATGTAGTACTACATAGCAATTAAAGAGAAATCAATTCCTGATACATTTCATAATAAAAAATATACTAATTTAATCAAGCCAGCTAGAAACATAACAAGTTGGATTATTCCATTTGCATAGGTATTTACCATGGACTGGGCAGGCCCTAAGGACTGCTCATAGGGGAGTATTCAATATCACTGTGAGTGATGTTTAAAAAATCAGAGTTTGCTGGGCTAGAAGATGGTTTGACAGTTAAGTGCTCTTCCTGTACATGCATGAGGGTCTGAGGAGTTCTGGGAGACTTCTTGAGTTCAGGACCAAAGACCCACATAAAGAGCTTGGTGTGCCTGTGCAAGTTTGCACATCCAGTCCTGTAGGAGGATATCAGAGACACTAGAATACCCCAAAACCAGTAAGTTCAAGGATCACTGGGAGACTTGGGCTCAGTAAAGAATGGGCAGAAGGACCATGAAGCAGAAAACCCTCCATTCCCCTTCTGACAGGGAGCACTTGGGATCAGCTTCCATGCACATCACACACGTACATGAACACACACACACACACACACACACACACACAATCACACACACCAATACAAATTAGATTCTGATGACAGTTATTCAACCTTGCCAATCAATTAAAACTACCTAAATCATTTATTTATAATAAATCTATTTTATGGTCAATAATTTAAAACAATAAAAATCGTAAAATAAACATAAGCATGAAAGGAATTTTTTTCTATTTTTTTCTCTTGAATATGAAGCTCACAAGCAAAGGAGAGCAGACATTGACAATTTATTAGTCTGATATCAGTGAGCAAACAATGCTTTGCTTTCTCAAGTCAGTAACAGTGGAAGGTTGATGTTTCCATGCGTAAAAGCAACTAATTAAAGAGAATAAATTTTCTTTTTGTTTTGCTTTGTTTTGTTTTTGGAGACAGAGTCTCATGTATCTAAGGCTGACCTCAAACTCACTATGTACCCATAGGACTTCTGATCTGCATGCTGAGTGCTAAGATCATAGGTTTACATCACTACATGCTGGTTTTTTGTCACCTTCTAATGCCAATTTTGATATGAGTATTCAAACTACATTGTTAAATCATTAATAAAGTAACAGTGCTCATTATCTCAAATAAATATTTTTTCTCTGCAAGGTTCCTTAATCATATTGGATATTTCTGGAAAAAAATAACTTCTTTTCTTCCTTCTTTTTTCTCTTTTTGTTTCCTCTGTACACTGCTTTGGTATGACTTATACTTAAATTTTCCCCTTTTCAGCCATTGTGCCATTCTTTAATTCAACTGATTTTAGTAATGTCAAATACTCTTAGAAGAATCATGTATAATCTAATTTAGACAATATTGGAGAACACAATATCTATAGATTTGAATTAACAAACAATCAGGAAATTTGGCATCTTAAAAGTTATTTAGTGAAGTACTGATCCCCAAACGTTTTCTGTAATAATCTATTTGATTGCAAATAAGATGAAATTTTCTTGGGCATTTATCAGAAACTATGTTCTTCCAATGGGCTATTTATCTTGTAGAGTCCCCAGTCATCTCTAACAAGAGTCAGCCTATAGACTAACTTCTTACAGTCAAGCAAGCTAACTGTACGACTGAGTAGAATATCCGTAGCAGACATTTTTGTGTTAGGCATGTATTATGTTGTTCATGTTTTATGTCTTTATTTTACAATGTTGCATGATAACCTGAGATACACTTACCAATTTCTTGCTCCTTCAGGATTTTATTATTTCCAGAGTATCTTCGGGAGGTTAGCTTAGCTGTCCTGACACAATGCTGACCATATAATATCAGTTAAAAAATGACCTTTACTTGATCACACTCTTCTCGTACAATTTTATTTTTACATTTATCCTTGCCCAAGGTTAGCTGTTTGGGAGCTTTTTTAGATTGAGGCCATTTCAGATTTTTTTTTCAATTCTTCCATTTAAAGTCTGGCTTATTGCAGAAGAAAGGAAGTGGCATGCATGGTTACAAGCCCAATCCAGGCAGGATTCTCAGTACTTCTACTCCTCACAGCATCTATATTTGATCTCATAACTCAATGTTCAGGAAGAAAAAAATCTGATTAGAATGTATGACTTTGGAAATTTCAAAACTTATTCTTGTTTTCTTTCCCTACAATATATAGTTATAAAAAGCATAAATTTCCCAATTTGAATGCTCCTTGCTATAAGTATGTGACCACAAAAATCTCAAATTACAACAAATATCAATGTATATTATTACAAATTATCCTAAATAGAAAAATGGTAGAAATAATTGCTGACAATCCAATTTAAAAATAGATGTAGACCAAATATTTGTACTTAAAAAGGGAGTTTTAATCTATTAAAATGTATACCAGTATATAGACATAAAATATATTTTACAATATAAAGTATAATTTTACAATAACATCTATCCTTATAGAGGCACATCAAAAGCTCTTATTTTGCCATCAATCTAAAATAAATCACATTTAAGCCGGGTGGCCCACGCCTTTAATTCCAGCACTCGGGAGGCAGAGGTAGGAGGATCGCCGTGAGTTCAAGGCCACCCTGAGACTACATAGTGAATTCCAGGTCAGCCTGGGCTAGAGCAAGACCCTACCTCAGAAAAACCAAAAAATAAATAAATAAATAAATAAATAAATAAATAAAATAAAATAAATAAATAAATAATAATAAATAAAATAAAATAAAATAAAATAAAATAAAATAAGTCACATTTGTATTAAAATAAGTAAAAGTTTTAAAATTTACATCTATAAAATATTTGTTACTAAATTAATCACTCAGAAACACAGAAATATACAATGGAAAAAATCTATAATTTTTATTTAATTGTATGTGAAATGGGTTGTTGAGCTGTTAATTGTACAGCTAATTGAATATCAAGAGATTCTCCTTTTAAGATATGGTTAAACAGTGTAACTCTTTTAAATTCTATGATAGTGGTATCCTCTGTTAAAATACAGTTTTAAGACCAGAGATTTCACTCAGCAGTGAGAGAACCTTTTTTTAAGTTTTCAAATATCAGATATATAGTTTTAACATGTTTATCGTCAAAAATTAGATACATTGTATGAGAAAATACTGTGGTAGTAACCCCATTTCCCTCCTCCCTGTCCCCAACCCACTGGGGATCCTTCTCCATAGGCATACTGGATCAGTCCATGGTGTAGGGGGTTATGAATTGCCTAAGAAGTAGCCAGTGTTTTTTCCTCCTTTGTGTGTTGTTGCTGAGGGGGGCAATGTCTCTGGATATTCTCCACACAATGACTGACAATCTTACTGCCTCCTATTCCACTGTTCTCTGAGTCATGGTGGGCGAGTTTTAAGTCTACTTTGCTGTTGAGGTCTTATGTGTCTCTGGACTTCCTCTTTGGGTTGTTTTGGGTATCATTGGTGTCTGTCTCCATTTTCCTTTCATGGCTTATCTGGATTACTGTGGTGATAGGTCTCTTTTTTAATATTTTATTAACAATAATTAGATACATGTATGAGCAAATTTGTGATGTTATCCCCATTTCCCTCCTGTCTGTCCTCAACCTACTGGGGACCCTCCTTAGTGAGCATAGTGGATCTGTCCATGGGGAAGGACAGATGAATTATGAGTTTCACAACAGGGACCCAGTTTTGATCTGCCTTTTGGTGTTTTTGCTGAGGGGTCAATGTCTCTGGATAGTCTACCCCACAATGACTCTTACTATCTTTCCAATTCCCACTTCTTGACTTGCTGGTCTCTTCCATAGAGCCATGAGTTCAGCATTCTCACATATGATGGAGAAGATGCTGCACTTGTGTCTCTTTTATTGTGTGAGTTTGCTAACTATGAGAACACTTTTTATGCTGCATGAGGACCTGAGAGAACAGCTTCAGTTCTAATCTCAGGACAGACATAGGCTACTAGGGACACCAACCTCATTCATGTAATCATGTTTCTGTAACTCTTGTTCTCTAGGGGAACAGAGACTGAACATTACCTGGAGCAAGCAAAAACAAAACAAAATAAAAAGGAAACTATCTTTTAAAATTATTTATTTGAATTTATTTGTGTGTGCCTGTGCATGTGTGTGTGTGTGTGTGTGTGTGTGTGTGTGTGTGTGTGTGCCCATATGCGTATGCTAGTGTCATAAAATACGTTGGAAAGTTTACATTGTCATTTACATTTCAAATATGGCTCCAGGTAAAAAGTGTTGGAACTGTATCTAAGAAATATTTGTGTGAGCCATGGTCACAAGGATTTTCTACTGGTTTTAATAAATTGTTTTTTTTTTCTTGGTTTGGAATGTTACATTAGGTGTATCACCTATTTTGTATACAAGATAAGTGCTAAATCCATCTTTTCTGCATAAGGATATCCAATTTTCCAGGCAGTAGGATTGAAGAAAAAAGCCATCCCTTTTCCAATGAGTTGCCTTGGCTCCTTTGTGGAAAATCAATTGAAGTAGAAAATAACAAATCCTACACACTGTGAATATCTTGGCATCATTTTCTTTCTGTAAATAAGCCATATCTCAGAGGAAATAAATGAAGAAAATTAATGAGGCAGTGCTGTTATTTTTCCATGCCCACACCTCCTGTAATGCAACCGTGACCTGAGATTTGTATAAGTGTCCCTAATCAAAATTTACTGTCTAGTTATTTTACCTTAAGTGTTTGATGATTAGAACAGTCAAAATATTTTAAGAAGGGGCTTCCTTTGTATTCATCTTTATATATTTGGGAAATTAATTTGAAGATTTATTTATTTACTTACTTGTTTATTCATTTGCTAGTACAAGAGTTATAAATAGACTAAAATTATATTACCAAGTCTGAATTATTACCGGATCTTACTTATTGCATTATCTCCCTACATGTGTTCTTTTGTAGGTTAATTAAAAGTTGACACAGTTTGGATCAAAATCTTAGTCTATATGGTAACAGCAAGACAGGTTATATTAGAGAGTGTCTTTTAAACTATTTTTGCTAAGAGCTGTTACTTATGCTTGCCATGTGAGAGATAGTACCCAACTTAAGATATTCCTTAGGGAGTGGAAGGTGATCTTTAATATTACAGGCAAGAAAGCTGACTCTGAACTACTGTTATAGCAGCTTAATGGTTCCCAGTGGGAGGTAGTTAGAGAATTTATTTCTTACATGCTGATTGGGGAGAAGTCATGCTTGCACCCATGTCATATATAGAAAATTTCTTCCAAATAAGCCTTTCACTGATACCGTGAGTAGATTGGGTGTTATACATAAAATAGCCTAGAGAGAGAGAGAGAGAAGAGAGAAAGAAAAAGATATGTTTTGCTGGCTGAAATCCTAGCAATTTAAACACAGGGGAAATAAAAGTTTATGTAGGGAATCAGATGCAAGGATAAAGTCAGTAAAGATACTGAAGAACACTGTGGGAAAATGAGGAAATAAAAGATAAGAATCAGAAAAGAAAGGAAGCAAAGGAGAAAGTGCTACAATGTTTGGCAGAGATAAAGATTTGATCTCTGAGGTAGATTACAGTAATCATGGCTGCAATTCTGTTCACGCCTTGAAGTGGGCCCTTTCAATGGCCTTCTTATTCAGGTTCTTGACTTGAATGACTGACAAATTCCATCTAATAAATGGGAGCATGTACCATAAAAGCAATTCCCTGAACATTTCAGCACACATATTTAATGTTCTTAGATATTCTGCTAATAGTCCCATTTAAATATAAATATGAATGTACCTCCTATAAATAGATAGTAGATAGGTAAATATATATATATGGACATTCAGATAAATGATGGATAGAAGCTAGGTAGGCAGGTAGAATTATAGATAGATGATAAATTGATAGATGATAAATAAATGCTAGATCGATAGATAGATAAATGGCAGATCAGTAGATGTTAGATAGGAATGTGTACAGGTAGGTTTAAATTAAGCATAGAAATTGCTTGAGGAAAGTGATCCCATTTAAAAGCAGGTTTCTAATACTAGCATCCTCTAGTGATAAACTAAGAGTCAATAGGTTTATGGTGAAGATTGGATACAATAAATTGAGTTTGACTCACACAAGAAAAGCCATGAGCACCTTACTTTCATGCAGAACAGATTTTTGAACTATGGAATTATAAACTAGATTGAACATTAAGGTATGGGGAATGATTTGCTAAGGAAATGTGTCAAATATGTTCATTATATATGACCAAGTATTCTGCATATTATAAAGCTGATTTTCAGGCATTTTTACTTTGACAGAAGAGATTATGGTGTTATCATCTATATGGTTCAATATTGCTTGAGAATTGGCAGGACAATAATAGAAAATACATCACTTTATCAGCAATACATTTAGTCTAATTATTCCTGGAATCAACACTTATTTCTGAACAAGACCTCAGTGTTTCTGAAATGTTAAGAACGAGAAAAACTGGCTTGAAGGCAATTCTAATGCCAGGCTTTGAAATAAATGACTAAAAATAATATTCATGATAGTTGTCTGCCCCATTGTTCCATTCTGTACATTTCAAATATTAGCAATCCTAAACCTGAAAATATCACTATCTTTTCTGTAACATACTTGTGCTTTTTTTGGAAAATAAATTATGACTTGATTTTTTCAACCCCATAGATGAGTTATATGAAATCAAAAAACAGTGTAAGTGCCAAGTAAAGAAATTTGAAAGAAATAAGGTGTGTTTGTAGGGTATACTAGTTATATTAAATATGTGGAATGGCACCAAAACAAATCATCTCTTTATGTGTTATGAAATGGTGGAAATAAATCACTTTCCTCAGAATGTACCTTTTCCCTTCATTTTCCACTCTATCTAGATTTTTCTCAGTAGTGCTTCCTTTAAAATCAGTTCAAGTCTTTTGAATATTATTATAGGTTTTACTCTTCAAAAATTAAAAACAGGAATTATGACAAAAACAGAGAAATGTTATACATTTATCATTTAAGATAGTGTTTTAATAACTAATATAATAGTAATTAAATATATTTCTGGTATAAAGCAAAAAAGAATGAGCAGAGAGAGGGAGAAATGGAAAATGTATGAAAACAACAAAGGTTTTTGTTATTTTTATTCTTTGGAAAGACAATATAAGATTAAAGTTCTCCTTAAAAATGCATGAAGGGTATATGTTGAAAGGACATTTTTTTCTCCAACTTTGTCTCTTGACATGCAGGGTTCTCTCCCAAAAGGCAACCAGTGTCACTCTTTGATAATTTTTTTATAGAAATGTGTGCATTTTTGCAGCTCACATTTTCTCCTTAGTTGTTCAGAAGATAGTTTTCTATGCCAAGAAACCAACCGTATTTATTTTTTCAATAAGATTTGATGAAACAAAAATCATAGGAATTCTGTTTTTGATCTATTTGTAAAGAGAAAGAAAAATAAGCTTCCCTAACATCTTCAATGTTTATAAAATACACACAAGAGTTCCATGGCCTGAAAGTAATCTGTGTCTCTCTGGTCATTCAATTTTTGACCTCAAAAACAAAAAGAAACCCAGAAGCTGTCAAAATAAGGTTACTTTGAAATCATTTATAAGGCCTTTTTGTGTTCTTGAATGACTTTAAGCTCCCTTGAATAGTTTCTTTAGGATTGAATGCAAACAAATATTAAAAATGATATAGGTGTTATATTGTAGTTCACAGTGAATTCATTTTCATTTAGTTCTTATAGAACTAAATGAAATTCTATTACATGTAATTTGTAATAACTTCATTTCATTATATCTGTGGTGCTGGCTGGTCTCTTAACCAGACATAGGCAGAGGTACAGGCAAGAGGATCAAGATTTCAAATGAGCTGGAGAGATAGATCAGTGGTTAAGCTGCTTTCCTGAAAAGCCTAACCACCCTGGTTTAATTCCCCAATACCTATGTAAAGCCAAATGAACAAAGTGGTGCACATGTCTGGAGTTCCTTTACAGAGACTACAGGCTCCGGTGTTTCTCTCTCTCTCTCTCTCTCTCTCTCTCTCTCTCTCTCTCTCTCTCTCTCTCTCTGAAAATAAATAAATAAAAGTAAATAATTAAAATGTGATTTCAGTCATCGTGGGAGTTGAGAGAGAGAGAGAGAATTATTTTTTTCAAAACAATTTTGTCCTTCTCTGTCAAATGCTTGATAGTTTGTTTATGGTCATACAAAATGCAATGCTCCCTAATAGAGTCTACGTATGTGTGTAAATTGGCATCTAGCAAGGTCATGTGATTTTAGATAAGATTCAGTGAAATATAAATGGAAATTAGGAGATGCAGATCCATGTCGGAGCTCTGAGTTCTGTCATATGAAGTAGCCTTTGCTTTTCTGTCTCCTTATGAAAATCCTAAGACACATGTTCTCTGGAAGAGCAGGACTGATAAAATGAATTTGTATCATGAAGGAGATTTATTAGATTGCAGGATATGAGTTGGATAGTCTATCAAGAGCTATCTCCAAGCTTGGCCACCAAGGAACATGGTAGTTACACAGTTCACAAGTATGGATGACTAAACAGTCCCAATCTGACACTGAAGGCCTACAGAGCCACTGGTCTTTAATGAAAGACTGATGAAATTGGGTTCTCATGTCTACAAAAGATAGTCAAAAGAGTTTATGCAGGAGTGAAGAAAAAGATAAATGAATATGTGTACCAATCCCAAAGGCAGCCAAGTAAAAACTGCTCACTGGTAAATTATAGGCATCCAAGTTAAAAAGGGGCATGTCTTGTTATTTCTGAGCTTTTTATATATACTCCACCACCACAGTGGACCTCATGCTGGTGGTAGGACTTTCCCTCCCAAAGCTAATCCTTCCTGAAAATAACCACAGAGACATGCCCAAAAGTCATGTCTTCTGATTTTTAATCTGATCAGGTTTACAATAAAATTTATACATCGCAATGCATATAGAGCTCCATATATTGTCTGAGTTATACAGTTTCAAGAGGCTGGGCTAATTTTTCCATATATCAGAGATCATAAATCAGAGGGAAGGACATTGATGCCTCTGAAATATCAGTAATTTTCATTAGCAAAGAAGACGGATGGAAAGTACTAAAAATGTGATTTTGAAAATATTGATTCTATTGGTCAATATATATTAATTTGAATGCTCTTTAGTACATAACACTTATGATATACATAAACTTATGGAATCTAATCAATTTTATTTAACCAGCTGTGTATTTCAAGTATAATTGTAGATATGTGTTTGTTATATAGAAATTGTGAGTTTGTACTTTATCTTAAATTTTTAAATTGTCCTTGTATTAGAAAAAAAATCAAAGGAAAATTTTTAATTCTGTGTATTTTAAATGATTTCTTGCACAGATGAAAATGATGTTTGATGTAGATACATATAAAATTTGTTTTTTAATATAAAAGTAGAAATTAAGATATTAAAATAGTTGATAGCAAAAGGCTTGAAATTATCATTATTAGTTACTTTTATATATTTTCCATTAGTACCTATCTCTCGTTATATATATATATATATATATATATATATATATATATATATATATATATATATATATATATGTTATGCATTGAAAACTAGAATGTTTAAGTTGTCAAATATATAAATAATGCATAAATATAACCTTTGATGAACTCCCAGAGGTAAATATGAGCTCATTCAACTCATTCAAACTTATATATCATAGTGTTCATCTTACTGTTTCCTCTTGAATTTTTAGGAAGCAGTGTAATTTTTGTATGCCAACTGTATAAAAGCTTTGAAAAAGGCTATTGTATCATGTGAATTTTATTTAGAAGTGTGATTAGAAACTATTGTATTTAAACTTGGAGATTTATTAATAAGCAAGTTTAATCTAAATGGGAATAATTAATAGAAGGGAACAGACATATGTTTTTAGTACTAGGAATTTTACATATTCTTTGATACTTACTTGGTTTCAGTATCTTCATTGGTGAAGCGTGATTAGTTAAGCTAAAGACCCTAATGCAAGTTAAAAGAACTTACTATACCAGGTATGCATGCATGAGGGACAGGCAAGCAGGGCAGGTGATGAATATTCAAATTATTTGGAGTTTATAATGATGGAACTTGTAGCAGGAGCTGGTTTGCATTACAACCGAATAATACAGAGTGAATATTTGCTAAGTTTGAAAGTAGTACCTACTGTAGTTTTAGTTAGCTTCACAATGCTGGCAAAGAGCACTGGACCAAAAGCAGTGTGTGAGAGAAAAGGGTTTATTTGGGATACTCCATAATGGCAGGGGAAATCCTGTCATGATCAAAGACTGGACATCACCTGCTGACCCTCATTAGGTGGTCAATAGCAGCAGGAGAGTGTACAAACACTTGCAAAGAGAAACTGGCTAGAACATCCTATGGTTGTTTGACTGAAGGTGCCCCAATAGACTCAAAAGTATAAAAGATTTTCTCCAGCTTCCTGGCTGGAGGAGGTGTCACCTTGGCCTGGCTTTTCAACCCTAAGGTATTTCTGAGGTGAATGTGAAATTCCTGCGATACATATGCAAAGAGCAGTCCAAGCTCAAGTCTGGAGCTCCTGCAGCTTGGTAGGAAGCTTATGCTTGCTTGCTTTGCTGGTGCTGGGTTTTTCTCTCTGCTTAGATCTGTGAAGGGGGGCCTGCTGTTTTCTTCATTATTAAATTTCCCCTGTATCTGTTATTTTAATAAATACTTTCCTCCCCAAACTGTGCCTGGTGTGGAGATTCATCCTAGCAACAAGTGGCTGACTATAGCAAAACTCTAATCAAAGTTTCACAGCAGGAGTTTGGCATTTGCCACATTCTAATATAGGATAGACAGGTAAGAGAGGGCAGAAATGGAAGAAAGATCAGCTGATTAGAGTCTGGTTGGAAGAAAAGTATGTGGGTTTGTGGCTCTTATTTACCATTAAAGGCCAAGGATGTGACACAGAATGTGGTGCCTTGCTCACTTCATTCTATGACCACCACATTAGTAACACTGATGATGATGTACAACACATGCTCACATGGATGTCGGTGATAATGGTACATGAGTGGACAAATTGGAAAGGGGAATGGTCACAGAGACTTGGAAACAAGATGAATATGATGATATGCAGCTCAGACTTTTAGAAAGAGCCTCTATTGTTTGTTAAAATAAATATGTATAAATACTTTGTAATATGCAATAGTAAATAATTTCCAGTCCCCCCTTCATTTGGCTACACTAAACAACCTGCCAATCTCCTGAACAGACAAGTGTTGGGGGGGGGGGCAGAATAAATTCAATGTATTTACCTGAATAAAGCTAATTTTATTCAGATTTTACTGTAACAATTATTCTTCTATATTATAAATATTTGAAGAACTGTTGTGGGATTATGGGAAAACTCAGGGGCATAGACTTGGAGCAGTTACTTTTCATAGATCAAGATGAATATCATGAATGTCAATTGTAAGGAACCAGTAGGCCCATTATAGACAGTGTCTCTAGAGGCCAAACTACACTTAGAGCTATTTTTCCCTGTGGGCTTCTGTGTACCATTTGCATTTCCTTCTAGAAAATACTTTGAGCCATCTCATAATGCAGTTTTTGCAGAAGAGTTTCTATTTTTTTGTAGCTAAAGGCCTTTCTATAATAAATTGAAAAGTAAAATTTTATCATGATAAGAATATACACAGTCAGATTGCAAACTCAGTAAATCTTTGGTAAATACCTTTAACTTAGTAGGTTTCAAGATATTTATTAGGGAGGCAAGAGACACTGAAACATCCTATGCAATTGCTTTTTTGAGGGTAAGAAATCCATCATTCTAAATATTAACCCTGAACAATTATTGGATTTAGAATTATGAGTTTTATGTAGAACATAGTCCCTGACCCAAAAGAGGTACGACATGGCACAAAAAAACTGACGTTCTACAGCAAAGAGAGTGAATCAAATGGATCACACTGCATGATACAAAGTATGCATGTCCTTTGTGCCCCAAGAGTAAATCACAGTGACACACATTGTCTGCATTCATTTTAAGAGGGTGAAATGAGAATGGCTTGTAGCTGAAAACAGTCCTTGGTTGACAGGAAGGTTTCTGTGCATTTGCGTTGCATTGGTATCACACCTGGAATTCTCAAGCTTCCCAGTCAAACTGTACAACTGCCGTTTCTGCTTAATGAAGTGGCCTTTGTTGAAAACCCTGCCTCTTGCAGCCTCTTATCACAAAGAAAGAAAATTCAGTCCTTATATAAGAAAAAGGATTTGCTATTTTGTCTGCCAAATCTTGTTAGGATAGCATACTCTTCAACAGACCTAGAATAATGAGTTTTTTTTTTTTTCAATAGTGTGTTTATTCCATTGATGTGCTCACTCTCCCTATGCCTTACATAAAAAACAGGGATGTTGTAGTGATGGGAAAGCTACTGATTACAATAAGAGTTATGAAAGCCATTAATTCTATGTGATGAACAGGGCTTCTATTTTTATTTTATTTTCTGACAGGATTTACACTTGATAACTACCAAGTGTGATGAATTTAGCATAAGGGTATAGTTTACCAACAAGGAATGGAATATAATGATATATCTTTTCATTAAAGTTAATGGTTAAATTTTCCTAAATTTTGTAGTTTAATATTAACTTTTGTTCAATTCTACCATAGATTGCCACAGATTCTTTTTCCATATGTCAAGAGTTTGGAAATATAGTATCAATTTAAATGTATATTTTCTCTTTAAATTGGAAATTTGTTATTTATTCATTGTATCAGCCCTAGGATACAAATAATGAAGAATATATTTTTAAACACAATGTAAATGCAATAATTTTCAATATTTTATATATATGTAGGAGATTTCATGTAGGGTCAAATTATTTTTATCTACAGGTTCTTGGTAATACATAATATATAGACTGGAGATATTATATAAGTGAGAGTTTTCTTTCAGTATATTTTAAGAGATAATCCAGACACTTGACGGGCAGATGTTATTCCTGAATCCTAGGTCTTTAAGAATTTTTTGTCCTATTATAAATTCTTTTTCCTTTTCTTTAGCTTAAATGTCTTTGGCTTATTCTTTTTTAAGCAATTATTCCTTACATGACATTTCACATTCTTATAATTTAATCTAAAATTTTTGACTATACCAAATTCTAGTAGTACATTAGTATTATTTTCTCCCATATTATTAATATTTCCATAATGCTTTCAATTATCAGCAACAATGATGACCCACCTCTTGCCCTTAAAAATCACAACCAGTTCTGCATTTTATAATTTTGTAATCCATTTTCTCTTTGTTTTCTAGAAAACTTCAGTTTGAAAATAATGTCATTGCTGAGCTTTGTCATTGTGGTCATTTATACCTTACAGCTCTGTGTTCTCATCAGTGCTCTCTGTAACTTGTTCTCGGGCAGCTCACATTGCATTTTCATTTTAATTTGGAGTTCTAACTTCACAGAACATGGAGAAGTTCTCAGTAAATGCTTCCCAAAGACATAAACTGGAAAATTATTTGATATTGGACTTTATGTCATAAATAGGTGCATTCAATATAACTCTGAAGAGGCACCATTTTTGTTCCTTTATGAACCCCTCCTTTCCATACTCATTTATGAATCTTTAATATTTTGAAATAGTATAGCTGCTCTATGAAATATGAGGCTAATATTTATATTATTTATATTTATATCAGCCTATTTTAAGGTTTGATCTGTTAAGTATGTTTAAAGGATATCTTAAATTTTTTCCTAACAATTTATCTGTGAGGATTTGAATTTCTTTCAGCTTATACATAGAAATACTTAATCCATATTTGTTTTTTTGTAAATATGGGTAATTATTCTTTGTAAATTTTTATCAAATTGTAAAGTATTTTTAAAATATTTTATTTATTATTTATTAATTTATTTATTGCAAGATAAATTTATCTATTTATAGATAGAAGAGTAAGAGACAGAGAAAATTCACTCCAGACACCTGTACCACTTTGTGCTCTGGCTTTTACGTGGGTTCTGAAGAATCAGACTTGGGTGTTAGGCTTTGCAGCAAACACCTTGACCTCTGAGCCATGTTTCCAGCCCTAGAACAATTATTTTTAATTAAGTTTTTATTGTTAGCTGAATGTAGATGAAGCCTATTTATATTAAGCATTTGTACACTATTGGCCTCTATTTTATTTCCATTTTAATAAAATATTGTTGAAAATTTAATGAAAATGTTCACAATTGCTCAATATAGTTATCTATGACACAGTTTTCCCACAGTTTTGCAATGGATGAAGAGTCATAAATACTCTTGTTTAATAAAGATGCCTATTTAGTATCAAATGCTATTTTCGACAACAACTGAAAGTATATTGGATTTTTTTCTTCAATCAAATTTGATTCCAAGTCTATTCCATAACTCTCTAATTTAATTTATTCAATGTTTGGTGGAAAATGAGTATTATATGCTCATTTTTATGGAAAAGATAGTGAATATTTATCCATGCTATTTATTGGTTCCATTTAGGTTAAAATAAAACTTTACTGTGGAAAATAAACACCCAGTGAAATGCATAATCTATTTTATAATGTGAAGTGTCATGACTTAAACAATGTGCACTGTGACTTAAAAATTAAGTCTTCAAGGTCTAAGTATTCTATATGTTTTTATTATTTGAAATACCAGAAATATGATTTCTGTCTCTCATTATTACAATGAATAAACCTAATAGCACTCTAATACCTATCTTTAGACCAGAAGGGCAAATCTTTGGTTATCCCTGGCTTTGCCTTTCATTCCAATTAAAAGTCATATAACTTCAAACAGGGATTTAGTCCTTCTAGACCAGAGCCCTAAGAAATCACTGATTTGAACAGGAGTTTTAAAGACACAGTATTTGGAATCAGTATAGGCCAACAATCACATGCCCTCTTGTTTTCTGAGGCCATTGTCAAGGTGATTGTCACACTGAGCATTTACCTTTGCAGATCTAGTATTTTTTGTTTGTTTGTTTGTTTTTGTTTTTGGAAAGAAAGGGTTCAAGTTGGGGAAGTTTCTCCCATGGCAGGGAAAGCATGGCAGGGTAGACAACTGACGGTATTGCACCATCACATCAGCCGGGAAAAATTCCTTATTTTAAGTATTCTTTCCTAGGCACTGACTGATTAAACTTTGACACAGAAATCACCAGCTCACCCATATTCTGCTTTCCAGAACATCCAGCATATGTAGGGCTTTGTCAGAACTCCATGGTGAGACAAGACATGGAATCCAAGTCTTCACTTATGCTGATGATATAAAGCTGAAGTCATTTGAAACAAATCTTAGGTCAA
>PVHP010025428.1:0-25451 GCA_004024765.1 Zapus hudsonius | reverse complement strand
TCTCTCTCTCTCTCTCTCTCTGTATCTCTCTGCTTCAAAATGAATAAATAAAAATATTTTAAAAAAATAAAAAAGGGGGTTTCAGGGGTTGGAATTTAAGTCCTTGGTACAGGATGGTGAAGGTGAGGGAGAAGTTTAGCCAATCATGGCGGTGCACATCTATAATTTCAACATTTGGGAGGCAGGGGCAGGAGTATTGCTGCAAGTTTGGGGCCAGCCTGATCTATATAGTGAGTTCCAGGCCATCAAGGGCTACATAGTGAGACCCTGTCTCAAAAAAGCAAATAAATAAGTAAATAAAGGATCTCACTATATGAAGGAAGGAAGGAATGGATGGATGGTTGGATTGGCGGGTGAATTGAATAAAAATAATCTCATTATATAGCCCAAACTGGCCTTCAACACATTGTATAGCCTTAAACTTGAAGTCCTCCTACCTCAGCCTCCACAATTCTGGAATTACAGGCGTGCATCACTGTGCCCACCTGTATGTCAACTTTTTTTTTTTTTTGAGGTAGGGTCTCGCTCTAGCCCAGGCTGACCTGGAATTCACTCCGTAGTCTCAGGCTGGCCTCGAACTCATGGCAATCCTCCTACTTCTTCCTCCCAAGCTGGGATTAAAGGCGTGCAACACCATGCCTGGCTTTTTTTTTTTTTTTTTTTTTTTGGTTCAACTTTTTAAATTTAAAAAAAAAATTACCTGTGGCCAGGGAAATAGCTAAGAGCATGAAGGCCTGAGACCACATGCAGAGAGAGATTCCATCTCAAGGAAATACCCGGATTAGGGATAGAGGCAGGACACCTGCCCTTCTCCTCTGGCCTCCTCAAGTGTGTGCAGGCACACACATCTGCACAGACATGTGCATGTTCCACACATACTACATATGCAGTAAAACCAGTCACCTCTTCTGTGTTGGTTTTAAGTCCATCCCTGTCAGCCTTCCTGGTTTCCTAAGTCCAAGCAAGCAAAATATAAAGGATAAGGCATTGTGATGCTCCCAGTATGGAGATGTGAAATCAAGCCATCAAGTCCTGACTGGAAGACTTTAGAGGCTTTTGTAGGCTGCATTCCCTATAGGAAATCCTGAGAAAATGAGACTATAGTCCAACTCAACAGAAACATCCTGGTTGTTTTTTGTTTTTTCAGCACACCAATGTGTGTGTGTGTGTGTGTGTGTGTGTGCATGTGTGTGAGAGAGAGAAAGAGAGAGACATTGGAGAAATATGGGCACACCAGGGCCTCTTGCCACTGTAGACAAACTCTATTTTGTGCATCTGACTTCACATGGGTACTGGGGAATCAAACCTGGGCCATTAGGCTCTACGAGCAAACCTTTAACTGCTGAGCCATCTCTCCAGTCCTATAGACAAACTCCAGACACAAGTGCCATTTTCTGTGTCTAGCTCTACATGGGTAATGGGAAATTGAACCTGGGCCAGCAGGCTTTGCAAGCAAAGGCCTTCGACTGCTGAGCCATCTCCCAGGCCCCGAAACAGCTTGTTTAAAATGCCTTTAAAATGCTTAAGCATTAGAGTTCTTAGCAAAGCCAGATTTACTTAGCACTTTCTGTCATTGAACTGTGGTAAGACCTTGGTGTCAGGTTGTGCTGGTGTGTGGACTTAACGGCCTGTGAGTCTTAGTAATTTGCAACTCTTTGCAGAAAAGTCATTTCAATTGCTACCAAATGAGCAATTTTACAGCTCCTGAACAAATTTAATGTATAGCCCAAGGAAGGAAGAGCAAATTACAGCAGTCTAGCCAACAAGGGCTGAAAACACATATTAGTGTGTCAGGATTTCTGCCAGAAAAAGAAGGGCTAGGGGTTTTTTTTAGTATTAGCAACAGACTATTTCTCAAGAGCACTAGAATGAAGAGTTCTACACTGCAAACAGAAATGAACTTAAAGTTATGGACCCAATGTCCCAATGCTAACCTTCAGGCTTTCTTTGGTGTGTTAAAGGTTTTGTATTAAATATTTATCTATATATCTTATCTGTATATGTATGTATGTATTTGTTTATTTGAGAGAGTGAATAAGTAAGTGAATAAGTGAGTCTGGGTAAATCAGGGCTCTCTAGCCACTTCAAATGAACTCCAGATACATGCACCACTTTGTGCATCTGACTTCCCATGGGTACTGGGGAATCAAACCCTAGGCCATTAGGCTTTATAAGTAAGCACTTTTAGCTGTTGAGCCATCTCCCCACCCTTCATATTTATTCTTTAAGCCCCTACTCTTATTGTATTTTGTTTAATATGAGAAAGAAGTAAATGCTCATTGTAGTAAGTTTAGAAAATACAAATAAAAAAATGCAAAGAAAGTTGAAAAACTAGAAAACACTTATAATTTCCTGTTAAATATAACCACTGTTATTGTTTAGGAATGTATTCATTTGGGTTTTATTCTTGTGCATATATATATATATATATATATATATATGTATATATATATTTAAAATAAAGCAGATCATACATTATATAGTGTTTTCCATGTTATTTTTTTCACTTAAGAGAATCATGAATTTTCTTTTTTCTGAGACAGAGTCTCATGTATCCCATACTGGACCCAAACATATGCTATGTATCTGAGGATGACCTTGAACTCCTGATCTTCCTGCCTCTACCTCCTAAGTGCTGGGATTATAGGCATGCTCCACTATACCTGGTTTATGTAGCACAGGGCTTTATGCATGCCACTGAGCTACATTCCTGGTCCAAATCATGAACATTTGTCTCTGTTGTCATTTTAAAAAATATTTTATTTTTTACAAGCAGAGAGAGATAACATGGGCATGCTAGGACCTCTTGTCACTCCAGACAAACTCCAGAGCATGTACCACTTTATGCATCTGGCTTTATGTGGGCACTGGGAAATCTAACCCAGGACGGCAGGCTTTGGTAGCAAGCACTTTTAACTGCTGAGTCATCTCCTCAGCCCGTTGTTGTTTTCTATATACATTAAGGGATTTGATATGTGTATATTTATTCATTATTATTTCCTTAGAATAATTTTGTAGTAGATTTGGTGGGTCTGTAACTTATAGAAGTTTAAGGCATTGCCTAGCTTATGTGAGGTTCTAGCACTGGTGGGGTGGGGGAACCCACAAAAGTTTAAGGAGTTGAAGTATGGTCATATTCTAAGATTGACTATTATTTATTCTCTGCTACATTCCAGGAAGGATTTCACATTTTGAGTTCAATGTTTAATATCATCATAAAGGGTAGAAATTTCCAGTATAGCTGAGTATGGTGGTACACTCCTGTAATTCCAGCACTGGAGAGGTATAGGCAGGAAGGTAAGAATTGCAAGATTATCATCAGCTACAGTGAGTTCAAGACTATGCCCCATGAAGCCCTCTTTCAAAAAAAAGAAAGAATTTTTCAAATACACAAAAGTTGTTTTGTCAGTGAGCCATAGTGCAGCTGCCTTTCTCGATCAGCTTAAGCCATTCCCCCTTTAGAGTTCTTGAACTTCTCATTATTTGTCACTGGTGTTTGGGGCATGTAATCAGCACATCCCCAGTTACCCTCAAGTGACTATTCCTCAGTGGAAACTGAACAGCAGTATTTCTGAGCCACTGCACTGGGCATGGCCTTGGGTGCTAGGCAGTAGTGTTGGCAAGCTGCCAGGGGAGGCAAATGTTTTTGGAGGCTTCTCCAGACCCAGGCAGTCACTTATGTGGTAACAAACTGCTGACTGAATATATTTAAGTCCTGGTTTCCTTTTTTGTTCATTTCTTTTCTTTTTTTTTCTTCTTTTCTTTTGGCCTTTTCAAGGCAGGGTCTCACTTTAGCCCAGGCTTACCTGGAACTCACTCTGTAGCCTCAGTCTGGCCTCGAACTCACAGTGATTCTCCCATCTCTGCCTCCCAAGTGCTGGGGCTAAAGGAGTGCACCACCACACTTGGTTTCCCTTTGTCATTTATTTCTGCAAGATATTTTTTTTCTTCTTGCTCATGAAGTGCCTTCTCTTTAAACCTCAGAGGTTTTGTTAATGTGTTTCTCTCCACACTAATTCCCTGTTGGCCGTTCTGCCTGTCCCTGGCTTACTCATCATCCTCAAGCTTTACCTTGAGTAACTGTCCTAAAAAGGAATACTTGTTTTCTCTCTCTCTCTCTCTCTTCTCTCTCTCTCTCCTCTCCCTCTCCCTCTCTTTCTCTCTCTTCTTTCACTCTCTCTGTCTCTTTCTTTTTTCTTTCTTTCTGTTTGAGATAGGATCTCACTCTGCTGCAGCCCTGGCTGGCTCAGAACTCGCTACATAACCCACTCTGGCCTCCACCTTGCATTCATCTTCCTGCCTCTGCCTCCCAATTGCTGGAATTACAGACGTGAGCCGCCATGCCTCCCAAAGACTTTTCTTTTTAAGCTCACTAGAGGTGCCTATTAAAGCACAATTTTAAATGACTACTTGTTTTCTTTCTGGTTTCCATCACTGTCTGTAATTGAGGGCTCTACTTCCAAGCCTGAACATGGTATTGTAACCTCCCAGCTATGATCCCATCCTCCCCACAGTGTCCTCAGTCCAGTCCATCTTCTTCCCTATTAGCCCATACGAGGACATTTATTGTGGGCCTCTAATTGTAGTGGTCTTCTCTTTTCAAACTTAGCATTTGTTCTTTTCTGGTGGCTTCAGTTTCTTGTTTTTGTTAGTTTCATGTAAAGTTCTGTTTATTTTACCATCCTGGGAACTCATGAGAAGGATGTGGTTTATATTAATTATAGGCAATTTCATACCAAATTGTCTTAGCTCGGGGATTGAACCCAGGGCCTCACTTATGCTAGGAAAACTCTGTACCACAGAGTTACACACACACGCTAAACTGGAACTCTGTAGCCCAAGCTGACCTTGAACTCACCATGATCCTCCTACCTCAGCTTCCCAAGTGCTAGAATTAAAGGTGTGGGCCACCATGCCAAAGTACATGCATGCTTGCATTCACACACAGACCAAAAAAAAAAGTATTAAAAAAAAAAAAAAACAGCTGAGCATGGTGGCGAATGCCTTTAATCCCAGCACTCAGGAGGCAGAGGTAGGAGGATCACCATGAGTTCAAGGCCACCCTGAGACTACATAGTGAATTCCAGGTCAGCCTGAGCTAGAGTGAGACCCTACCTTGAAAAACCAAAAAAATAAAAAACAAAATCTAGCACTCAGGAGGCTAAAATAGAATTGTTGTGAGTTCCAGGTCAGCCTGGGTTAGAGTGATACTCTGCTTCAAAAAAAAAATAAATAAATATAAAGCTATTAATTGTAACTATAAGAATTAATAAAGCTTGTTTTGTTGTTATTTTCTCTCTATTTTAGGGTTTTAACATCAAAAGTGTACAATCACAAGGTTTTAAACTGAATGTATGGGACATTGGTGGACAGAGGAAAATCAGACCGTACTGGAGGAGTTATTTTGAAAATACCGATATTCTTGTAAGTACTCCTGTTGTGCTGAGGTCCACTGTGAATTAAGAATATTTCATATATAAAAAAGAAAACAAAACAAAAAAAGAATATTTCATATATATATATATATATATATGTCAGTGATTCCACTGCCCTAGCATTGATCATGGAGTTAGCAGGGCCAGCAGAATGCTACAGCTGTGAGAGGGAACTACTCTGTAGATGTCCTCAGTGATAGTGTTGTGTCCACATCCACCTTGGTACAAATGCTTATTCATTAGCGTAATGATTTGAACAGTACAAAAAAAGGTCAGAAGATCTGGCCCTGGCTTTCACCAGAAGTGAGTCAACAAATCAAGTGTATCCCGGAGAGCACAACCAATTAGTGAAACCCTGGAAATATGATGGACGAGGAACACTTAAAAGACCTGACAAAGAGAATGCTGAAGCAGTGTTCTCAAAGCAGTGTTCCTTCCATTGCTTCCAGAAGTACCTTAAGTCCAAGGATTGGCCTCATGAGCAGTAGTTTTAGAGCACTGAGCTAGGTGCAGTCTGGAGAGTACTGAAGGGGTGGGATTTAATTCAGAATTAGGAAGAAGTTTCCTTAATGGTTCAGAAGTAGAAGAAGCTGCCACATGTGTTGGAGATTCCTGAGCTCATGTGGCCTTCACTTAGAGGCTGAGATGTGCTTCTGTTCACTGCCACTTTCTCACTCTTTCTCTTTGGGACTTCTTGGAGCGTTCACTGTGGGCATTTTTCAGCCTCAGTCTCTTCACCCTCCCTCCTCCAGCAGCATCATCTACTCTGCCTTGGTCATCCCCTAAAACTAGCTCGTCTCATGAACTTGTATACTAAAAAGAAGTGCATAATTTTTTTTACTAACATTACGTCAGTTATGACCATAGGCAATTACCTGCAATTACATTAACCATTTCTATGTCTTCATTACCAGTAGAAATCACCTTGCATCTTCAGTAGCTTTACTCTCTTGTTGCTTCCTGTGTGTCTCTCCCTTTTGGATCATCCCTATCCACATGCATACATCCTGTACTTTTCCTCATTTAAGAAGAAAAAAACGTGCTGGAGAGATGGTTCAGAAGTTAAGGCACTTGCCTGCAAAGCCTAATGATCCAGGTTTGATTCCCCAGTACCCATGTAAAGCCAGATGTACTAAGTGGCACATGCATCTGATGTTCATTTGCAGCAGCTAGAGGTCCTGGCATGTTTTCTCTCTCTCTCTCTCTCTCTCTCTCTCTCTCTCTCTCTCTCTCTCTCTCTCTCTCTCTCTCTCTCTCTCTCCTCTCTCTCTGCTTGCAAATAAATAAGTTTTAAAATTTTTTTTGGTTTTTCAAGGTAGGGTCTTACTCTACCCCAGGATGACCTGGAATTCACTATGTAGTCTCAGGCTGGCCTCAAACTTAAGGTGATTCTCCTACCTCTGCCTCCTGAGTGCTGGGATTAAAAGTGCACACCACCATGCCTGGTGTGAAAACACTTTTAAAAAAGAAAGAAAATCAAGTGGGCATGTTGGCACATAAACCATAAAGTCTGGGGACTAAAACAGTGGGATTTCGAGTTCAAGGTTAGCCTAGGCTACATAGTGAGACCCTGTCTCAAAACTTAATCAATTAAGAACCATCATGTCTACTCTGACCAAACATCCCCTTCTAGATACTATCCATTCTCTGCCTCCCTTCACTGCAGAACTCCTTGAAAACATTCTTTCCAGTTTCTCTTCACCTTCTTTCTTCCCAGTCACTCAAAGGCCTTCCTTTCAGGCTCACTAATAATTCCCATTGCTATGCCCTGGGCTTGGTTTTCAAAGCCATCTTCTCTGACCTGCATGCAGCGCATTGACCTGGTTGGTTCTGCTGTTCTTGAACCTTTGATTCTGCATTCATCCTGACTACTGACTGCTCCATCTTCAATCATCATTGCTACTTTTTCTTGTCTCCTGCTATGATTGGATGTGGACTATCCCCTAAAGGCCGTACGTGAAAATCTTAGTCCTTGGCTTGGTGCTACTGGGAAATGGTGAGATCTTTAAGAGGTGAGGCCTAATGGGAAGTTTTAGGTCATTGGGGATCATGACCTCAAAGGAGGTTGTCAACTCTTGCCTCTTCCTTTCTTTCTCCTTTTGTGTCCTGGCCATATTGAACAGCTTTGCTCATAAGGCACTGCCTGCCACAAAGGTAGCCTCACCACAGGCCCAAAAGCAGCAGGGCTGACAGGCCAAGAACTGATGTACAACTGTAAGCCAACACAAGTCTTTTCTAAGTTGATTATCTCTCAGCGGTTTGTTAGGTAGTGGAAAACTGACACATCTGCCAACCTCCAAATGTTGGGATGCCCCAGAGTTCAGTCCTTGTGTTTCTTCCTCTGAGTCACAGCTTAGCTGACCTCATCCAGTTTCAAGGCCTTACTTAACACCGACATATTGATGAGTCCTTAATTAATGTTTCTGTCTGAGAACTCTTTCCCTGAGCTTTGATTTTGTATAGTCAGCTACCTGTCTGATATCTTCCCTTCAGGGGAGGCTCCTCAATCTCAACATGTCCCTAACTAAACTCCATTCTTTGTCTAGTTCTGTTCAGATGGGCTCCTCCCTCAGCCTTCTCAAGTGGCAAATCCAAAAGCAATGGAGTTCAAGACCTGGTGGTTTGCTCCTTTAATCCTAGCATTCAAGAGGCTAAGACTGGGAGATTCCTGCAAGTTTCAAAGGCCAGTCTGGGCTACACCTTGAGTTAGTTCCAGGTCAGGCAGGACAACATAGGGGAATCCTGTCTCAAAACAGAACAGTGGGGGCTGTCAAGATGGCTCAGTTTGAAGGCACTTGCTTTCAAAGCCTGCCAGCCCAGGTTCAATTCCCCAGTAGCCATATAAAACCAGATACACAAAGTGGCGCATGCATCTGGAGTTTATTTGCAGAGGCAAAAGGCCCTGGTGCACCCCTTTCTCTGTCTCTTTGCTCGAAAATAAATTAATTAATTAATTTAAAAGTATTTTTTGTTTAGTTTTTTTTTTTTTTTTTTTTTTTTAAGGTAGTGTTTCACTGTATCCCAGGCTGACTTGAAACTAACTCTGTAGTCCCAGGCTGGCCTCGAAATCACAGTGATCCTCTTACCTCTGCCTCCCAAGTGCTGGGATTAAAGGTGTATACCACCACACCCAGCAAAAACTTTTTAAATATTTTTATTTAAAAATTTATTTGCAAGCAAAGAGATAGATAGAAGATATACAGAAAAAAATGGGCATGCAGGGCCTTCAGCTGCTGCAAACAAACTCCAGATGCATGCACCACTCTGCATCTGTCTTTACATGGGTATTGGGAAATCGAACCCAAGTTCTTAGGCTTTGTAGGTAAGCACCTTCATGGCTGAGCCATCTCTCCTGCACCAAAAATATATTTTTGAAAAAACACCAACTGGGCATGTCTGAAATCCCAACACTTGGAAGGTGGAGGGAAGAGAATCATGAGTTCAAGGTCGTCCTCCTCAGCTCCACAGCAATCCTCCTGTGAGCCTTCTAGTTGCTGAGATTACAAGCCTCCATCCCCACCCCTGGCTCTTGACTTCTTTTTTTTTTTTTTAATATTTTATTTATTCATTTTCAAGCAGAGAGATGAGAGAGAGAGAGAGAGCGAGTGAGAGAGAGAGAGAGAATGCACCAGGGCCACCACCCTGTGGGTCTGGCTTATGTGGGTCCTGGGGAATTGAACCAGGGGCCTTAGGCACTGGAGGCAAGTGCCTTACCCGCTGAGCCATCTCTCCAGCCCTTGACTTCTTCTTTAGAGCCCTCGTGGCTTGCTCCCTGGCCTCCTTCACCATCCCTGACCATTACACATATACTTAAAGCTGCAACCACTGTCCCATCAGCTACTATAATTTTTCTTTTCTTTTTTTTCCCCCTCCATCAGAATTTCTCCACTAAGGGTAGAGCCCAGAGCCATGCACATGCTAAGCAAGTGCTGCTACTGAGTTACATCCCTGGCCCCACTTGACACACTTTTGTTTTCCTTTAACTTTTTATTGGTAGCTTCTCTAATTCTAGACCTTGAACTTGCTGTGTAGCTGAGAATGACCTTGAACTTGTATTTTTAATATTTCATTTTTTTTATTTGCAAGCAAAGAAAGACAAAGAGAAAGAGAGAATGGGCACACCAGGGCCTCCAGCCACTGCAAATGAACTCCAGACACATGTTCCACTTTGTGCATCTGGCTTAGTGGGTACTAGGGAATTGAACCTATGTCCTTAGGCTCTGGAGGGAAGCACCTTAACCACTAATCCAGTCCAACTGTGAACTTTTGATCTATTTGCCTCCACTTGTCATGTGCTAGGATTGCAAGTATGCTGGGGATCGAACCCAGGGCCTCATGAATACCAGGAACTCTACCAAGTGAGCAACATCCCCAGAACTTCAGACATTTTTTTAACTTTATTGACAACTTGTATGAGTATAGTTAATAAACCATGATAATTCCCTCCCACCACCTCAATTTTCCAGTCCCAAATCCTCCATTGAGCCAGGTGTGGTGGCACATGCTTTAATCCCAGCACTCGGGAGGCAGAGGTAGGAGGATCACTGTGAGTTCGAGACCACCTTGAGACTACATAGTGAATTCCAGGTCAGCCTGGACTAGAGCGAGACCCTACCTCGAAAAAAACAAACAAAAAAGGACCAAATCCTCCATTGAATCTCTTTTTTCCAATTAGTCTCTCTTCTATTTTTTAAAATGTATTTATTTTTCTCTTATTTTTTTATTTTTTAAATATTTATTTTTATTTATTTATTTGAGAGAGAGAGAATGGGTGCTCCAGGGCCTCCAGCCACTGTAAATGAACACCAGACACATACGCCTTCTTGTGTATATGGCTTTACATGGGCACTGGGGAATCGAACTCTGGTCCTTTTGCATTGCAGGCAAACACCTTAACTGCTAAGCCATCTCTTTAGCCCATCTTCTATTTTTTTTAATATTTTAATTTCTTTATTTGTGAGAGATAGAATGAGCATGAGTTCTCCAGGGCCTCCAGCCACTGCAAATGAACTCCAGATGCATGCACCACCTTGTGCATCTGGCTTTATGTGGATACTGGGGAATTGAACCTGGGTCATTTGGCCCCACAGGCAAGCACCTTAACCACTGAGCAATCTCTCCATCCCATTCTCTTCTATTTTGATGTCATTTTTCCCCCTCCTACTAGGTATTATAGGTATTATCAGACACTGAGGTCATGAATATCGTGGCCATTTTGTAGGCACCTATTTTTGTTGTTGTTTGCTTATTACCTGTCCCTCTGACCAGAAGAAGCTCCATGAGAACAGGAACTTTTTGATTTTTTTTTTTTTTTTTAGTTTTTCGAGGTAGGGTCTCGCTCTAGTCCAGGCTGACCTGGAATTCACTATGTAGTCTCAGGGTGGCCCTGAACTCACAGCAATCCTCCTACCTCAGCCTCCCGAGTGCGCCACCATGCCCGGCTCTTTTTTAATTTTTTAAACTGTTGTGTCACCAGTGCCTAGAAAAGTTCCCAAATGAATTAAAAGGAATGTTGTTATGGATGTTTTCTGACTGGTGGTAGAATGTGGAGTTAGATAACCTCTAAATTCCCTTCCAGATCTAAGATTCTGTTTTTCTGTATTATTGTGGTCAAGTCTAGGCTTGCCAATTCCCTCTATAAGATGAGTTCATTTACTTCATGGGGTGGGAGATATGAGAATTAGTGAATTCATTCACTCACAGTAATTCTCAAATGGAGAATAGTACCAAAATATAAATTGTGCTACCATCACCAAATACATTTGAGGTCTGAGAAAGGTGTGGTGTCACATGAGTTCATAATGTTTCTCTTTCTTTCTTTTTTTTGGTTTTTCGAGGTAGGGTCTTGCTGTAGTCCAGGCTGACCTGGATTTCACTATGTAGTCTCAGGGTGGCCTTGAACTCACGGCAATCCTCCTACCTCTGCCTCCTGAGTGCTGGGATTAAAGGCATGAACCACCACACCTGGCACGTTTCTCTTTCTGAAGAGAAGATTTCAGTTAAAGTAGCTGAGAAGACAGATGAGAGACATGCTTCCTTTTGTTTCTCCATCTTGTCAAAGAGAATAGAAGAGAAACATTGGGGAGAAAGAAAAAACAATTTCTCTTTGAGATAGAAAGCTGTTGGTAGCAGCGGATGCTGTGGGTCTGCAGCTGTGGTCCGCGGCTGCTGGCCAGCTATTGGTCCTGAGACGCTGGTATGGGTACCCTGTTGCTGTGCAGGTCCGCGCCTGCTGGTTCCGCGGCTGTGTTAGGGAACTGTGGGTTCACATCAACTCCCTGTTCATCAGCGGAGCTGGGTGGGCAGAACCTTGGAACAGCTGTGAGTCGACTAGAGAAATGACTCTCGGATGCAGCAGCAGAGGGCAGATCGTTTATTGTATGTGGAAAGGTCATATATAGAGAGCATGCCCAGTTTGTGTGTGTGTTTTGAGACAGGGGCTCATGCACCCCAGGATGGCCTTGAACTTGCTATGTAGATGAGGATGACCTTAAAGTTCTGATCCTCTTGCCTCCACCATACCCAGTTTTATGTGGTGCTAGGGATCAAACCCAGGGCTTCATGCACTCCCAGACAAACACTTTACCTACTGAGGCACATTCCCAGCCCCTGTTTGGGTTTTTTGTTGTTGCTTTGATTTCGGTTTGGGGGGGGTGAATATTTTTGTATGTGTTTGTGTATGGGTACACCAGGGTCTCTTACCACATCAGTTTGCTTCTGGCTTTACATTGGTGCTAGGGAATTGAACCTGGGCCTGCAGGCTTTGTAAATGAGTGCCCTTAACCAGTTAGCCATCTCCCTAGCCCCTGTTTTTTGTTTTTTAAATGTTCACTCATTTATTTATTTGAGATACATAGGCATGAATTTATATGTGGAAAACTGAAAAGCTGTTTAAAGAAAAATTTTTCCTAAAATGTATGAGGCCCCAGATTCAATCCTAGTCATTGCCAAAATACATATATACATACATGAAATTTAAAAACTGGAAGCTGTGCCTGGTGGGGACACCTTTAATCCCAGCATTTGGGAGGTAGACATAGGAGGATCACTATGAGTTTGTGGCTGGCCTGGACTAGAGTGAGACTCTACTTCAAAAAGACAAAACCAAAAGAAAAAAAAGGATAGTCATTCCATGTTCGTAGATGTTACTCAGCTTGATCTATTAATTTGATACAATCTCAGTCAGAATTCCAAGTCATAATTTTGGAGATTTTTTTTAAACTAATTCTGAAGTTTGGGAAGACAAGGTCCAGCTAGCCAGCATAGTTCTGCAGAGCAGATTGGATTACTGATTGGCTGAGATGTGCTCTGAAGGTACAGGAATCAAGGTGACATGTCTGAGAAAGAATAGGCTAATTAATCAACGGAACAGAATAGAAGTATTGAGTATGTCATGTAGTCTTTGTCAAAGTAATGAGACAGTGTGGTAGAGCAGATGGTGCTGGAACAGTGGGACATCCACTTGCCAGAAATCAAAATCATCTAGATAGAGACCTTGCCCCCCCCCATTCACAATAGTCAGCTCACAATGGAATCTTAGAGACAAACTAGAATTCATGGTGATTCTCAAGTGCTGGGGCTAAAGGTGTGTGCCACCATGTCCACCCTTGAAGATTTTATTGTTTTCTTTACTTTTTTTTCTTCAGACAGGCTCTTACTATAGTCCAGGCTAACATGGAACGAACTCATTCTGTAGCCCAGGCTAGACTCAAACTCATTGCAATCCTCCTACCCCAGCTTCCCCAGTGCTGGAATTAAAGGCATGTGCTACCATGACCCACACTGACCCACAGCAGCTCTCTTTGAGGGAGAGACCTTGTTTCAAGGAACTACATGGATGAGCAGTAAGAGGATTCCTGACATTCTCTGGCATCTGCACGCATGTGCATGGGGAACACATCTGTACAAACACTACACCAGATGCACACACCAAAAAAGAAGTTGAACAAGCCGGGCGTGGTGGCGCACGCCTTTAATCCCAGCACTTGGGAGGCAGAGATAGGAGGATCACCATGAGTTCAAGGCCACCAAAAAAAAAGTTGAACAAAAAGCAAATGTCTGATTTCTGAGAGAAGAAACCTTTTTTTGTTTTGTTTTGTTTTTGTTTTTGTTTTTCAAGGTAGGGTCTCACTCTAGCCCAGGCTGACCTGGAATTCACTATGTAGTCTCAGGGTGGCCTTGAACTCATGGTGATCCTCCTACCTCTGCCTCCCGAGTGCTGGGATTAAAGGCGTGCGCCACCATGCCCAGCTGAAGAAACATTCTTATCTGTTCATCTGCTGGATGAAAGTACTTGGAGCAGTATATAAGGACATTAATGATTGTCACAGAGATCTCAGAACTTCCTGGTCTACAGGTAAGAGTGATTGTAAATCACAAGCTCTACTACCTCGAGGGTAAACTTCAAGCTAAGTGTAAGAGGACCCTGGATCCCACATTCTCATTAGCTGACAGAGTCCAGGAATAATGTGCTCCCCAGCAAAATCAGTTCACAGTAACCCTAGAGAAGCTTTCATGAGCTACAGTCCATACTAGTACACAATAATATATTGGGTTGAGAATCAGCCTTATTATTTTCCAGTGGGTGTTTGAGATTAAGCAAGTTTGGGAAGCATTTGAGTCCTTTGGGTGAGTCTGTACTCTTGAGACTCTTAGCCCTATCTGCCTATTTCCCAGCAGCCTGGACAGCAGGTTGGTGGATTCTATGTGCTTGTCTTTGTTCAATAGACTTCCACTGTTGGTTGAAAAAGACCTATTGCACTAACCTCCACGCTGCTCAAGGAGCAGGATTGGAGCTTGACACAATTCATTGCCTGGTTAAATCTTTTCAATTCTCTCTGGAGTGCTGAGGCAAAATATTGCTTGAGAGCAGAGGTGGACAAATTGGTCCAGCCTGCCTCTTGTTTTTGTGTAGCCTGTAAGCTAGAATTTTTAGGTGGTTGAAAGAAATCAGAAGAATAATGTTCTATGACACACAGAATCATGCAAAATTTCAGTATTCATAAATAAAGTTCCGCTGGAACATAGGCATACTTGTTCATGGATTTCCCCTGGCAGCTTTCTCCCTGCAATGGCCGGTTCTGTTTCGGCGTATGAAGTTGTGTGGGCCACAGCACAAAAGATTTACTAACAACTCCTCACTGAAAAGTTTGCCTACCCTTGCTTTAAGGCAGGGGTATTCAACCTTTTGCCTTCTCTGGGCCACACTAGACCAAGAATTGTCTTGGGCCATATGCTAAATACAGTGGAACATGTGTTTTGAAGTCAAGGTAACTCCTAAAAGCCAGAGTTAGTCTAAGGGACAGTGATGTTGAGAATATATATCTGACTTCAGTTTCACTAACTAACTTGGTGTAGTGGTTTCATCCAGGTGTTCCCCACAAACGAATGTGTTCTGCATGCTGATCCCCAGCTGATGACAGTCTGGAATTGGAATCTTGCTGGAGGTGTGTTGTTGGGGTGGGCTTATGGTGGGTCTAGCCAGCTTCCTTGCCAGCTTTTGACATACTCTTCTGCTGCTATTGTCCACTTGATGTTGGCCAGGAGGTGATGTCCACCCTCTGCTCATGCTGCCATCATGGAGCTTCTCCTTGAGTCTGTAAGCCGAAATGAACCCTTTCTCCACAAGCCACAAGGTTGACTACAAAACTTGGGGAAGTGACTATGAAAGAAAACCTGAAGTACGATGGGAAGGAGGAGAATGAGGTGTCTTCCAGCTCTCTTCTAGCTAGCAAATGATAGTAACTAGTAAACACACATGGTGTGACATGGTGGTCGAGCATTTGATTAGTGTGCTCAAGACTCTGGGTTCAACTCCAACACTACCAAAAAATAAAATATGGTGGTTTTAAATTTTTATTTATTTGTTTGTTTGTTTATTTGCAAAGGGGGAAGAACAGGCACACCAGGGCCTTTAACCACTGCAAATGAACTCCAAATGCATACGCCACTTTGTACATCTGGCTTTACATGGGCACTGGGGAATAGAACCCAGGTTATTAGGCTAAATGACCTTAACCACTGAGATTTCTCTACAGCCCCCAAATTAATGGGCTTTTTCAAGGTATATTTTATATTAATACTGAATTTCATTTGCATTATTATTAACAGTTTTATGTTTAAACTTGCGATGATTTAACCAAAGCCACTATCATCTCCATATGTAAAGTAGAGGACCTCATCTAGACACAGTGCACCAATAATCCCAGCACTCAATAGGAAAGGCAGAAGGATTGCCACAAGTTTGAGGTCAGTCTGGTCTACATAGCAAGTCCCAGGCCAACTAGAGCTGTATAGTGAGGCCCTGTCTCAAAAAAAAAAGACAAATGATCCCAGCACTCTGGAGGTAGAGGTAGGAAGATCTTTGTGAGTTTGAGGTCCACCTAAGACTGCATAGTAAATTCCAGGTCAGCCTGGGCTAGAGTGAGAACCTATCTCAAAAAAAAAAAAAAAAAGACAAATAAGTTGAAGCCCACCAGTAGACTATATCTGCAACCCCTTAAAATAACTGTTTTATTCCCATAGTGCTCACACACACTGGAGCTTCAGGAGGTCATGGAAGCCCTGAGGGAGGGAGGGAGAGAGGGAAGGAGGGAGGAAGGCAGACTCTCTCATTCTCTTAGGCTTAGCTCAGTCTATCACAGGAAAAGCACACTGAACCTCTCACCTTTTCCCAGAAGGGGTAAAATAGCCAAAAGGTGGCAGCAGCAGGAAGAGGAGGAGCAAAGGCCCAGGCTAGAAACAAAGGCCTCCCTCCTCAGTCTCCAGCTACTGTTGCCTAACTTCCTTGAGAAAAAAAAGCAAAACATTTTCTCCTGGTCTTCCTCCCACAGCCAAATAAGAATTCCAAAGCAACTGCCAAAAAAGGTGTGAGTTGACGTCACCCTAAAGCCTCATCCTGAGTGCCAGGGATTATAACCATGCTACAAAATAAACATCATGGCTTTATTTTTGGAGGTCTATACTGTCATAAAGTCAGAAGTAAAATAAGTATTAACTTGCGCTGAAAATTTCTAAGAACCAGGAAAATTTTTGATTATTACTTTGTTTCTGGATATTAAAAAAAAAAGCTTTAAATTTTTTTTTGTATTACCAGATTAACATACCTGTAGCATCAAAAATAAAGGCTTCACTGGGCATGGCGACACATACCTTTAATCCCAGCTCTTGGAAGGCAGAGGTAGGAGGATCGCCATGAGTTCATGGCCATTGTGAAACTACATAGTGAATTCCATGTCAGCTGGGCTAGAGGGAGACCCTGTCTCAAAAAACCAAAAATAATAAAGGCTTCTTAGTCAAGGCTGGTGACCAAGATCAGCCCTTGAGAATCCTGGTGGGGACTGTTTTGTTTTCCTGCCTCAAACATTAGTAGAAGCTGGGCCCCCTGCCCTCTACCAGGCATGACCAACCTTGAACCAGGCTAGGGCCCTAAGCAGCAGCACTGCACAGGAGTGTGTGTGTTTCCTTGAGTGCCACCAGGCTATTGTTACTAGTGGCCTGCATTGCCCCTCGGGCAGTGTGTGTACATCTGCCCAGTGGTGCCTGCACATGAGGGCCACACTCCTCACTGCCCTGCTGAACGGCACTCTGGGCCTGGAGTTCTAGAAGGGAAGCGAGAATGCAGGAAAGAAGGAGCATCCAGGACAGGCCTGGGGAGATAGATGTGCATGCCTGTGTGTGTCTCTCCAAGTTCTTTTGCCTCTGCAATGAATGCCAGATGCTTGTGCCACTTTTTGCATCTGGCTTTCCATGGGTGGCTGTGAAATTGAAGCCCAGCTGGCAGGCTTTGCAAACAAGTGCCTTTATCCACTGAGTCGTCTCCCCAGTCCCCCAGGCCCGTGATTTTTTCACCTAGATCTTTTCTTAAAAAATAAGTAGGGTAGTTGTCTTATAGACTTAATCCTAGAATCATTGCATAGTGATGTTGAAATTATATAACATAATCTTACAAACAGAAATTTGTGTGTGGTGTGGGAGAGCCCTCCTTTTGAATGAATCTGGCAGTGGAAATGTTAAGCGTGAAATTTCATGTCAAAACAAAAAGAGGCAAATACTTGTTAGTAAATGAAAGCTAGCTAGCTCTAGACCCACTGCTGTTCACTGATATGCTCTCTCTCCTGTGAAAACCATCTTTCCCCCCTCATCTTTGTCACGGTTGGATTTGGATTTAATCACACCAAATAGCTTCTGCTTTTCTCTCCTCACCTTTATGGGTACTCTGCTCCAGCACATCTTCCTCCTACTGTGTGGTTCCTGCCTTGGCCTGTGCTCTACACACACCCTCCAGGATGCTCTCTCAGTCTAAAACCTTCTCCCAGAAGTCTCGGGGGCATTCTAATCCACTGTAGACACCCAGATAATTCTGGTTAGATCTTCTATGTTGAGCTTCCTTCTCCCACCCCTTCCCTTCCCTTTTCTCTCTCCTCCCTCTTTCTCTCTTCCCTCCCGTCCTCCCTCCCTTCTGCTTTATTTACTTGTTTGAGAGAGAGCATGAGGGTTGGAGAAATGGCTCAGCAGTTAAGATGCTTGCCTGCAAAGCCTAACAACCCAGGTTTGATTCCCCAATGCCCATGTAAAGCCAGATGCAAAAAGTGGCGAATTACATCTGGAGTTTATTTGCAGTGAGTAGAGACCCTAGTGCACCCATTCTCTCTCTGTGTGTCTCTATCTGCTGGCAAATAAACAAATTTTGGGGGGGAAATGAGAGAGAATGGGTACACCAGGGCCTCTAGCCACTAAAAACAAACTCCAGATACATACATCACTTTGTGTATCTGGCTTTACATGGGTCCTAGAAAATTGAACCTGGATCATCAGGCTTTGCAAGCAAGCACCTTTAAACATTGAGCCATTTCTCCATCCCTCTCTCTTTTAAAAACCTTGAGCTCGGGGTTAGAGAGATGGCTGAACAGTTAAAGACACTTGTTCACAAAGCCTAACAGCTACTTGAGTTCAGTTCCCCAGTATCCATGTAAAGTCAGATACAAAGTGGTGCATGCATCTCGAGTTTGTTTGCAGTGGCAAGAGGCCCTGTCGTGTGCACTCTCCTCTCTCTCTCTCTCTCTCTCTCTATCTATCTATCTCTATCTATCTATCTCTCTCTCTCCTTGCAAGTAAATAAATAAAAATATTTAAAATAAAAATGAAAGCCTTGGGCTTTTAAATCATGAGCTCCCAAGATGCACCATGTCCTGGATTTAGTTCATGAATGAATGAGCAAAATTAATGTGTCCTTGCTATTTGCAGTATTCAGTCTTGACATCCAAGCAGCCTGGAACAGTAGGGATGAAGGAGAACCGTGTCTCTTCTAGGCTTGTAATGCCAGAGTAGAATCAATGCTGCAAATGGTCCTTTATGGGATGAGACTCCAGATGGTATGTGAACTCTTTCATGGAGAGATGCCGATGAGTACTTTCTCCCCAAGACATGGCATCCCCTACAGACTAAAGACCCATTCATTCCATTAGAGTTCATCTAGGCAAACTGATGAGAAGGGCTTTCTTACTGAGCATGGCTGAGGGGTTACTTCAAGAGCATGAAGACCCCAAAGCAGACATGGCAATGAAAAGTCTCACCCCAGCATGGATGACCTCCCATAGCTACTTAGATGGAGCTCCCTGTCCCTTGATCTTCCACCCTCTGTGTACTCAACCTCCCGCTGAGCTAGGATCTCAAGTTAGGGTCTGACTGCTCTTTCCTGCTTCACTCCTATGGGAGAATGCCATCAGGCCCAAGAGTCTCTCATACGCAGTCACAGTTGTGTCGGATAAAGATGGCAGTTGTTTTTCTTGAAGGACCGAGTCACACAACACAATATAGGATTGCACATGTCTCCAAACTCCATCCAGTTAGTCTCCCCATCATCTTGTGAGGACATGGGAGCACCATGGTGAGGGATTTGTGGAGTCACTGTCAGGTGCTTGAGTTTGAAATTGTTTTGTTATATACCAGATGTGACTTGGGCAAGTTACTTAACATCTTTAGAATTTTTTGGTTTGTTTTGTTTTTCAAGGTAGCATCTCCCTCTAGCCCAGGCTGACCTAGAATTCACTATGTAGTCTCAGGGTGGCCTTGAACTCACAGTGATCCTCCTACCTCTGCCTCCCAAGTGCTGGGATTAAAGGCGTGCACCACCATGTCCAGCTGGACTTGTGTGACTTTATGTATAAATGGGGAAACAATGAAATCTAGTTCATAGAGCTGTGGACGGAATGAAGAGAGTAGATCTAGAAAGCCTCACTTGTGAATAGCAAGTCCCCACTAAGTGTGGTGATTTATTTACCCTTCATGGTTTTCCTGGCTTCCTGGGTTTGCTGGAGATATTTTCCTTTTTTTATTTTAAAATATTTTTTATTTATTTATTCATTTTCAAGCAGAGAGAGAGAGAGAGAGAGAGAGCGAGCACACCAGGGCCACCACCTTGTGGGTCTCTCTTATGTGGGTCCTGGAGAATTGAACCCGGAGCCTTAGGCACTGGAGGCAAGTGCCTTAATCACTGAGCCATCTCTCCAGCCCTGGAGGTATTTTCTGAGCCCCCTTAATTCACTCATTTTGTTTCCATAGATGAGGTGAAAATTGCCAACCTATTTATATATGCTGGGCTAACCTGAAATCTGTTGATGGGAGAATCACCTGTTCCTTTCGTAGAAGTTTCCCCTTCTTTTCCCATCTGTTTATTGAAGTAATCTTTTTTCTTTTACAGATATATGTAATCGACAGCGCAGACAGAAAACGATTTGAAGAGACGGGCCAGGTAAATAATTCTTTTGTTGAGATATTTCCCAAATAACTGGGTATTCATTAATCTACCTTGTAAATGTGTGAGAAGGAAGGAGGTGCTTTTTGCTTAACCTTTACAGTTTAAAGAAGAGGGTCATTTTGTCGAGTAAGCAGAATACCAACTGTCCTTTCATTTTTATGAAAGTCATTGAGAGTGCTTTACATAGTTTCTTTTATTAAATCCCTTTATCTGTAATCAAATTGAATATCTAAGTTGTAAGTACATGGAACTTAGCACCATGCCCAAAACTTCTGGTTTCTTCTGAGACCGTGTATGAATGAACCCAGGAGCAATGCACTTAGCATTTCTTTCTTTTTTTTATTTATATTTATTTGCAAGCCGAGAGAGAGAGGATATGAATATGGGCATGTCAGGGCTTCTAACCACTGCAAACAAACTCCAGACACATATGCCACTTTGCACATCTGGCTTTATTTGGGTTCTTGGAAATCGAACTCGGGTCCTTATGTTTTGCAGGCAAGTGCCTTAACTGCTTGAGCCATCTCTACAGCCTCACTTAGTATTTCTATTTACATTTTTCAATACTTACTTCCTTGATCCCAGGGTAAATTTGATAAATTTAAAAGGATGAGAAGAAATGCACAAGCCAAAACTAAAATGTTTTGTTTTTAAGCCAGGAGATAAGGTAAACCTTGAACTCAAATGTGACTGAAATGCAGGGTACATGTCAACATGATTACATGATGTGATTTGTGTACACAATTTTACATAGAGAGCATGGGGCATAGACCATTGAACTCCAAGTGAAATTACTGGCGGCAGCAGCAAGGGTGGAGTAGAGAAGTGTGCCAAGATCTGACTGCAGAACGTTGGGCCTGCACCCTAAACTACCACAGGTGACCGTCCCCAGGAAGCAGCCCTCGTGTTTTGTTCCTTTTCTTGGAAAGTGGGTTGAGAAATCTCAAGGCTCCTAGAGAGAGCCCATGTCCCTTCCATGCCCTGATGATTTCTGGATCGTTATGAAGGTGAATAAGTGCTTCACTTGAACTTGAAAGTGGAGGGGTCCTATCCACCTCTTGAGCCATCCAGTTGTTGTTGGTTTTTTTGTTTGTTTGTTTGTTTTTGTTTTTTTCTAGAGGTAGGGTCTCACTCTAGTCCAGGCTGACCTGGAATTCACTATGTAGTCTCAGGGTGGCCTCGAACTCACGGTGATCCTCCTACCTCTGCCTCCAGAGTGCTGGGATTAAAGGCGTGCGCCATCACTCCCGGCTCCTCTCCCCCCACCCCCAGGATCCAGTTTTTGAAAGCTAAAGTGTTTAAAGTAGCTAACATATGGGTTTAGTGGGAAAGAGGTGGGGCCTGTCATTTGAATAAGTGTATGCCCTCTTTTATTACTATTACAAACTGTCTAGAGTCCAGCCTATAACCTAGAAATCAGGATCCTTGCTATAGGAGCCAATAAAGTTCGTCTTTTTAGGATGTGAATTTGATAAAAGTTAATGCATGTCACATACAGAGTTTGGAAATAGAGATTGATGAAACAGCATTTTAATCACTAATTGTCATTTTCAGTTTTTATATACATATACACACATCATTAAAAGTTATTTGTGGGGATCTGAGAAGATGGGCTCAGTAGATAAAATGTTTGTTGTACAAGCATGAGGACTAGAGTTCAAATCCTCAGTACCCACAGAAATGTTGGTTGGGTGTGGCAGCCTACCTGTAATCCCAGCACCTGGGAGGCTGATCCCCACAGGAGATCCCCAGGGCAAACTGGCTAGCTAGGCTAGCCTAGTCAGTGAGCTCTGGTTAGTAAAGAGAAGCTATTGGGGAAGACACCCACTGTCACCCTCTGACTTTCCACATTCATATGCACACATGCCCACATGCAAAAACATGTATCTCAGTGATAGAGAACCTGCTTAGCATGTGCAAGGCCCTGGGTTCAATCCCCAGCACCAAAACTAAAAGGAGATGTCTGCAGATAGTACCTTGGGTACATCTTAGATTTCTAACCAGTGTTTATATTCTCCCTTGAACAGTGTTTCTCAGGGTCTGATCTCTGAATCACCTGGGGAACTTGTTGAAAGAGTGATTCCTGAATACCAGGTTAGACTTTCTGAAATCAGCACCCCTGGGCTGGGCCCAGGAATCTGCTGAGGAATCTTCCACAGGCTCAAGACTGACTGTGCCCTCGAAAGTGACTGGTTGACCAGTTTATGTGCTTTGTTTTTTGTAACTAGAAGTGTATGTTTAAATATCATAGCTTTCATGCTGCCCTCCTCCCTTCCTGAAATGACCCAGGAACTAACTGAATTGCTGGAGGAAGAAAAGCTAAGCTGTGTGCCAGTGCTCATCTTTGCTAACAAGCAGGATCTGCTCACAGCCGCCCCGGCCTCAGAGATCGCCGAAGGACTGAATCTACACACCATCCGGGACCGAGTCTGGCAGATCCAGTCCTGCTCAGCTCTCACAGGAGAGGGCGTACAGGTGAGACTACCTGAAGGCATGGCTCCCTCCCACCAAAGAGGTCTGCCTCAGCAGTGAGGTTGATCTAAATAGAAAAAGATATGAAACCTTGAAGCTCTGATTGGCACGTGAACCATTCTAGGGTGTGAAGGGCATGGAGAAGGTTGGTTCTTTTCTGCTTAGCAGCCAATCAGACACCATGAAGTGTCCCAAGAAGGGAACCTGCCTGCACCTGCTACAAGCTCTCCCATTGGTAGGAGGTGTGAAGAGAAGACTCTGAAGACTTTGTAACTCTAGAATTCTTTAATGATTAGATTGGCATTCTGTATTATGTCTAATATTATGGATTACTAAAAACCTTTACTTTTGTAGCCGGGTGTGGTGGTGCATGCCTTTACTATCCCAGCACTCGAGAGACAGAAGAAGGACTGCTGTGAATTTGAGGCCAGCCTGGGGTTGCAGAGAGTTCCATTGAAACCCTGCCTTAAAAACAGCCTAACTAAAAACCCCAGCACTCCTAAAGTGATGGCCATCGGCAGGCCTAGGCATGCTGGTTGCTTTTCCTGGTTCTCTCCTCAGGGCTGGTGTCTGTTTCTTTTTTTTTTGTTTTGTTTTGTTTTGTTTTTTGAGGTAGAGTCTCACTCTGGCCCAGGCTGACCTGGAATTCACTATGTAGTCTCAGGGTGGCCTTGAACTCATGGTGTTCCTCCTATCTCTGCCACCACGCCCGGCCCTGGTGTCTGTTTCTTGCTACTGCTGGTTGCTGTTGTTCCCACTGAGGTTTCTGTGGACACAATGCCTGGTGCTAAGGAACTGTATTCTAGGAGATCAAGCTCCCCTCGTTTAATGTTAATTTAAGACAGTACAGCTCTAGCCTAGATACTCCAGAGGCTGTATCCTCCAGAATGACAGGCACTTTCAGCTCGGATGCTTCCAACCAAGCATCCTCAAATCAGTGACATTCTGGAGTTGACCCACCAAGATTGCTTCCTATTCCAAAGCCCCAGAACCCTCCACAGGCCTCATTTGAAGCATCTGGTCTACCTGCCAGGACAAATCACAGTGTGAGGACTGATGCTTACTGCTCGAGGGTGTTGAGGGGGCTTTGCCACATCTAAAGGAGTCGTGTCTTCCCTCAGTGCCAAAAGGCACGTAGGTAATGACACAGCCATTTGCTTTCCTCTCTGGACATGTTGGGCTGCAAACCTGAGGCTTGATTCTTGACAGCTGCCTGCACCTCTTCCCACTTCCCTTCTCAGGTTCTTCCCTCACTCAGAAACTTGACACTGATTTGTCTTAAAATGGCCTGACTGCTTTTATCCCATGCAAATAACCACTTCCTAGAATTATCTCAGTCTTGACATGTCTGCTGCCCTCTTCCCCCCTTTTGTTACAAAAATAGCTGTGTCTTGTTTCTGTGCCTGACCTCTAGATCCTGGTGCCCAGTCAGAACGAGACAAGAGTCCCCTCCTCAGACTGCTTATACCTGCACCCCAGAAGTTCTCTGTGCATGTGTGTTGGGGTCCCTAGGACCTAGAGATTACCTCAGCTATATCCCCAAAATAGATTCTAGAGTTCTACAGGCCTTATGTAGCCCAGGCTGGCCTCTATGTAGCTGAGACTTACCTTGAATTCCTAATCCTCCTGCCTCCTCTCTCTTCTTTTTTTGTTTTAACATACTTTATTTTTTAACAATTTTTATAAATGGACAGAATGTATTTTGGTCATATTCACCCCCTCATTACCTTTTCTTGTCCCCCTCCCACTGAACCCCTTCTTCTTCCCTATTAATCCCCTTCTATTTTCATGCCTTTTCTTCTGACCCACTGAGTTTCACTAGGGTTGCCCACATGAGCTAGAGCATGGGCAACTTACCAGCAGCTCTACCACTGAAGAAAATATCCCCTCCCCCAGCAGCTTGCTTGCTTTCTATGTAGATTCTGGTTATAAAAGGAATATATTCTTTTTTTTTTTTTTATTGTCCATAATGAGTTACAACATTTAGTGGGCAAACAATGAGTTGTTATCCCCAATTCCCCACTGCCCTCCCCTCCCCCCTCAACTGGATAACCTCCTCCATGGGTCGTCTGTAAAAGGAATATATTCTAAACAGGACCTGGTGATACCTGTAGTCCCAGGATTTAGGAGGATGTGTGTGTGTGTTTGTAATATTCTCATTGCTAATTATATAAAAGTCTATAGAGTTTAAAAAACAAAAACAAAACCTGGGCCTGGTGACACAAGCCTGTAATCTCAGCACTTAAGAGATGGAGGCAGGAGATCAGGAGTTTAGTTCAAAGCCGGCCTTAGCTACATAGCAAGTTTGAGGTTAGCCTGGGCAACATGAGACCCTGTCTAAAAAAAAAAATTATTTTTTCCCTAAATCCTACTCTGCAAAAAGAAATACCATTGTTCTAAATTCTCCCTTGTAAAATTATTATGTGGACAATTATTACATATAAACTTATGTTTATCAGGCTTTTGATATCACTGCTTTTTTCAGGTTATTTTAAAAGCTACTCAACAAGTATGCTGCAACCCAGGTTTTTTTTTTAATAAATTAATTTATTTGCAAGCAGAGAGAGATAGAGACAGAGAGAGAATGTGTGTGCCAGGGCCTCCAGCCACTGCAAATGAACTCCAGATGCATGCACCACTTTGTGCATATGGCTTTACATGGGTACTGGGGCATCCAACCTGGGTTGTTAGGCTTTGCAGGCAAGTGCCTTAACCGCTGAGCCATCTCCAGACCCCCTCCCCCTTTTCTGTTGATTTTTTTTTTTTTTTTGGTTTGGGGAGGGGGT
>PVHP010025427.1:10879-25572 GCA_004024765.1 Zapus hudsonius | reverse complement strand
ATGGCCAGGAGAACCTGGCTGAATACTAGGCTATCCATGGTCCCCTGTCACAAGGACTGATCCAGACGACCCATGGAGGAGGTTATCCAGTGGAGGGGGGAGGGGAGGGCAGTGGGGAATTGGGGATAACAACTCATTGTTTGCCCACTAAATGTTGTAACTCATTATGGACAATAAAGTAAAAAAAAAAAAAAGAAAGCAAAAAAAAAAAAAAACCCTCTAGCTTACTTCCATCGGTCCAATCAGAGCTCCCTAAGCGGGTGTTTGTAAGAATGCTTACTGAACAAAATACGGGAATTTTCATTCATCCTTAAGTGAACTGGGTTTTTGACTCCTGCCCACTACTTTTCCTAGGAGAATCAACACATGTGTTTGTTATTAACTATGTAAAATGGTAAAAGCACATTTTTTAAAAAAAGATTGAAAGGTCATATAGATGTGTATTCCAGTTTTCCATACTATTTCTACTTTTGTTTTGTTTTGGTTTGTTGTTGTTTGAGACAGGGTCTCATGATGGGGCCCAGACTGGCATTGAGCTCATGTAATCCTCCTGCCTCAACCTACCAAGAGATGGCATTACAGACATGAGTCACCATGTCCATCTCTGTTTCTACTTTTTAAATTTGCTAAAATAGACATGTAATTCCTGTGATGATAAAAAGAAAAATGTCTCTAAATAATGACTCCTTGTCAGCTCTCTGGATCTTCGTGTCAACAGTGTGTACTACAAATCCATACAGTCTGGCACAAAAAGTAGAATTTTTTTATAATTAGACTTGGTTTTAATGAGTTACTGCCATTAAAATCTTACAACTGGGGCTAGAGTGATGGCTCAGCAGTTAAGGCACTTGCCTGCAAAGCCTAATTACCAGGGCTCAACTCCCCAGCACCCACATAAAGCCAGATGCACAAAGTGGTGCATGCATCTGGAGTTTTCTTGCAGTGGCTGGAGGCCTTAGCATAACCATTCCCTCTCTCTCTCTCTCTCTCTCTCTCTCTCTCTCTCTCTCTCTCCCTCTCTCTCCTTGCAAATAAAAAGTAAAAATATTTTGAATTTCTTAAAATTTTACAATTGCAAACAATAAACACATTTACTTTAAAAGATAACACTGAACAAAAATGGGCACAGATTGTGTAGTTAGTGGGCTCGAGGACAGCTACCCTCTGGGAGAAGTGTTTGGTCTCCTTTACCAGGCTTGTTTATAGTAATCCATGTAATTCCCAGGGATCACGTATCTGTTAGTTTCAGTTACTGTGACAAAATGCCCAAGATGCTCACCTTAAAAGATGAAAAGTTTGTTTGGTCTCATAGTGTCTGGGGTTTCAGTATACAGTTGTTTACAGCATCTCATGGCAGAATCTCCTTGTGGAGAAGGATGGCCACTTCATTGCAGCAATGAAGGAGACAGAGAATAAAAAAGAGAGAGTGAACAGGGGAGGTCTAGGGGCCATGGAAGACCCCAAAGGCATGATTTCATTGACTGACTTCCTTCCACTAGGCCCTGCCTACTAAAGGTTCTGCCACTTCACCACAATGCCACAAAGTGTGGCTACACCAGTCTCCATCACAGGACAGTCTTTGGGGGTTCTCTCTGGAGTAAACAGGTGACCTTCTCTGAGCAACGGAATAGCATGAGGATCTTTAAAGACTCTTTGACAGGCCAGCATGAGCTAAAGGAAGGTGGGCTGTGGATGTTTCAAAATCCAACAGTGAGAATGTACCTGTGATGGTTACTTCTAGTTAATGCTGAATTACAGATCCCGTACAGAGCTGGCATCATGTTATTTGTAGGTGTGTCTGTGGGGTATTCCCAGAGGAACATGGCACACATGGATGGAATAGTGAGTTGGCCAGGGAAGCCTCATTCAAGTGTTATTGAGTGGAGTGGTGAGAAAGTAAGAGGGGCCTCACGCAGTGTGGGTGGGCATCATCCAACCAAACAGAAACAAAAAAGAAAGAAAGAAAAAATGAACCAGCCTCTCTGAAGGGCTGAGACATGTGAGACAAGCTTTCTGATTGTCCTCAGCATCAGAACACCAAGCAGATCCCACATTCTCAGGCCTTTGATTTCAGGCCAGGAGTTACACTATCAGCCTCCCTCATCCTCTGCCCTTTGGACTTGAACTGAGCCAAGCTACAAGCCTGAGGGGCTCCATAGTGGACTTGGGTTACTGCAGGACTTCTCAGTCATGTGGACCTTGGCAGCCTCTGTTATCACACAGTTCCACTCCTCCAATAAAAATGATCACACACACACACACACATATATATATCACATATATATGTGTGTGTGCATACATACATATGCTGTTGATTTTAGAACACCCTGACTGATCCAGTACCAGATAAAAGCAGAGTCATTCATATCTGCTTCCTAAAGCCGTATATGCTGAGCCAGATGACTGAACATTAATAAAACCTAAGGCACTGAGAGTCAGAGGCGGGGCGAGGTCCCATACACATGTAGGAGATAAAGCAGGTTTCCCCAGCAGCGCATTGATGGATGATAACAGCCACAGTAACGGGAAGAAATCAGCAGTTAAGAAGAAAATAAGATCATGTGGGGATTCAAAATTGGTATGAGAAATGTTATTGTGTTTCCAAAGATGAAAACATTCGCGGCGAGGATTATAAATATGCAGCTATTATCAGTGGTTCCGTATGAAGCGTGTTATTATCTAGATTATTAAACTACAGCTTAGATGCAGGCATTATGAAATGATTGTACGGAAGGGGTGGTGTGGGATCCGAGCCTAATTAGGTAGGGTACAGAAGCCTGGTGGAAAGTTAGGGCTGGCAGGGGCACCTTGGCAAAAGGGTAGAATTCACACTCAGGTCTCACCTTTGGCCCTGCTCTTGACTATGGAAGTCTGTAATAAAGAGAATGTGTTCAGGAATAAGGAGATGCCCCCATGGTTAAAGGTGTTTGTTCTGTAAGCCTGCTGACCAGAGTTCGGATCCCCAGCACCCTTGTAAAGCCACACACAAAGTTGTGCACGTTCTGTAATCTCAATGCACCCACAGAAATGAGAGGCGAAGTCAGTGGACCCTTGAAGTTCACTGGCCAGCTAGTTTTGTGTTTGTTGCAGCGAGATAAGAAAGACCCTGTCTCAAACCAAGTGGAAGGAGAGAACCAGCCTCCTAAGGTTGTCCTCTGACCTTCACAGGACATGTGTGCACTCATACACCCTCACACATACGTAAACACACAAATGCCAAAAGAGCATATTTTCAGACCCACATAGGGTTCACATACATCAACATGTACAATTATAGCGGGTGTATTCAATAAACTTCTGAAAAATTATGTACAAATAATTCTTAGCAAATCAAATTAGGCTTCAAATGCATGCAGAGAGATAACGCATAGATGATTGTCTCCATCATAACAACAAGCAGTCATTAATGATCATCAGGTCCACACAGGCACTCTGCGACCACAGCTGTGATTTGATGACAAAAAATTGCTGTGTAAAATTACAATGGTAATGAAATAAATAATGAGGATCATCTTCACAAATGGATGGAGAGCTCTCCCATAAAACAAAAGCTTCTCCTCATGTTTTGTGTGTTGTGTGGTTTTGTATTAGAAGCTGATTCCAGCCCAGCTCAGGGAAACATGCCTGTCATCCCAGCCTTGGGAAAGATTGAGGCAGGAAGATAGAAAGCCCAATCCTTGATAACCACACAGTAAGACCCTGGGTAAAAGTATAGATTTTTAAAAATATTTTATTTATTTGAGAGAAAGAGAGAGAGGCAGACAGAGAGAGAGAGAATGGGTGCACCAGGGCCTCCAGCCACTGCAAATGAACTCCAGACACATGTGCCCTCTTGTGCATCTGGCTTTACATGGGCACTGGGGAATTGAACTCTGGTCCTTCTGCATTACAGGCAAATGCCTTAACCGCTAAGCCATCTCTTCAGCCCTAAAAGTATAGATTTTTAAAAGACATTAGCTTGGCTTGGGAGATGACTCAGTGGTTAAAGGCACTTGCTTACAAAGCCTGACTGCCAGGTTTGAGTCCCCAGTATCCACATAGAGCCAGACACACGAAGTGGTGCATGAGTCTGCCATTCATTGGTAGTGGCAAGAGGCGCTGGCATGCCTATTCTCTCTCTCTCTCTCTCTCTCTATCTATCTATCTCTCTCACAAATAAATAAGTAGCCATTAGCATTGAGGCTACCATAGTTACCTTATCATTTCTGTGACAAAGCACCTGACCAAAAACATCTGATGGGAGGAAAATATTTAATTTGGCTTAGTCTCGAGGGGAAGCTCCATGATGGCAGGGGAAAACACAAAGCACATCAAGAGCAGAGGCTGGGATCACCTCCAAGCCACAGCAGGTGGAAATGAAGCGGCAGGAGAGTGAGCCAAACTAACACTGGCAAGGTAGGGGCTCAAGAACCTCAAGGTCCACCCCCAGCAGCATGCCTCCTGCAGCCAGGCTCCACCTCCTGAATCTACCAGCTGGAGATCAAGCATTAAGAACACATGAGGTTATGCAGGACATCTGATTTCAAATCTCCACAGAGGCTCAGTGGTAAGAAGCTTGCCTAGAAGGCACCAGGCCCTGAGTTCAGTGCCTAGAATCACAAAATAATAAAACAGGAGTGGGGCATGGTGGCTCATGCCTGTAATCCAAATCTTCGGGAGGGGGAGGCAAGAGGGTTTCCAAGACAACAAAGATAAATATAAATAAACAGAAAAATAAAAATAGAAGATGATTTGAGCCACTGGGTCTGCCTTAATCCATGAGGCTATGGGAAGCTATTAAGAAACACAGGTTGAGGAGAAAGAAATGGTTAAAATAAAAACAGTTGGGTGGCTGGTTTTATACAAGAGATAAAGACTTTGGACCTAAGGTACTAAAAAATGTTGTTGTCATTGCCACGTGTTGGGTCGTTCTGGAGTGGGGTGCTGGGACATGAGCAGTGGGCTGTTGCTGATGTGTCTCACTGAGGGAGGGTCACTGGGACTGGGATCACTGTACGTGGGGGAGGGGCTTGAATATACAACATGTGAGGGGCTGGGATATAGGAAACCCCCACGAGCTTGTTGGAATTGGGTAGGAAGATCCAGAAAGTGGAAACACCCACCTTCAGATTCACCCATGTGTCACCATTGGTGGATGGGTTTAGTATGAAAGCCTGGGGCTCAGCCCCTGTTCCTCCTTCAGCCAAGACAAACTCAGTCCATACCTTCCTTATTTTGCTACTGCAAATTTCTAAAGAAAATTTCTAAGGAAAAAGAATCCTGTTCAAAATAAAACATTTTCTGAAAAAAAAATGACTCATTGAAGAAAATTAGCAAAACTTTACTGAAAATTCTGAGGAAAGATTATTGTGTTGAGGTTCTCAGATGGACACAACTGGAAATGTACCAGAGCTCACCACACAGAGAAACTGATACTCATAAAGTCCAGAGGGGGTAGGGCAGGGAGGTGGCTCATGGGCACAGTGACCGTCATGCAAATACGAAGACCTGGGTTTGGACCGTCACTGTCCACATAAAATCTGGTTGTGATCCCAGTGTTGGAGAGACAGAGACAGGAGGATTCTGAGATATGATGGCTGTATTGTCCAGCCAAATCTGTGATCTCTGGCGCTCAGTGAAAGACTCATCTTACCTCAAAAATATGATGATGATGACGATGGAGAATGATTGAGGAAGCCACTCGATGTGGGTCTCTGGCCTCCACATACCTACACACATGTGCCTATATGCATGCAAATATGTATACACACATGCACATACGCACATGTGCATGCAAAAAATAAAGAATTCTAGTAAAATGGTCTTATAAAAAATACTTTTAGTGTCATATTAGAATATTAGTGTCATATTAATCATTCAAAAACTTCAATATTTCTACTGGCATCTGCACTAGCCTGCTAGTGAGGTCTTTCTCACAAATTTCAATTTTATTTGTGATATTGAGTTTTATTAATGCCTCTGAGGGTTATGTTCTCTGAATTCCTTCAGCATTATCCTAGTCTTTCTTCCTATTTCTTCTATAAATATTTAACAATATGTATGTTTGTGCTTTGTGCATAAAAGTTGGTTGAAATTCCAATGTGGAAATATTAAGTCTTCTCCCATTTGTGTATGTGTATCATGTATGTATAAATTAAGCATTTCAACATTTTTACTATTTTTCAAACTGCTGATATGGCTACCAGAACTAGTTGAGGGGTCCTGTTTTCTCCACACACTTGTAGATGTAATATACTATCATTATTTTATATATCAATTGATATGATAAGTGAGTTATAACTGTGTTTTACTTGAAATTTTTCTGATTATGAATAAAGTTTAATACATCAAAAAAAATACTTTTAAAGCCAGACTAGAATATTGAAAGGTTTGGGAAGAGATATTCTATTTGCACTTCTTCTCCAAGGTGTAGAGCACTCTCTGCCATCTAGAATAGGTTGACCCCTGGTGCCAGACATGGTGCAGGCCTATACTGCTAGTACTCAAGGCAGCGAGGCAGGAGGATTGCACGTTCAAGGGCAGTGTAAAGTTCATAGTGAGTTAGTGAGTTCCTCTACTGGATACATAAGAAGATCCTGCCTCAAAGAAAAAGAATAAGAAAGGGAATGTGCCTGCCCTGAAAAGAATTAGTATTTGACCTGAAAAGGTTTCCACAATACAGAAAAAAATCACAACTTCACACAGCAGAACATGTTCAACATGGCACGTGGCCATTGTTTGGTAAGCCCCTCCTTCAACAATCCTGCCTCAATTCATCCAAGAACATGGGCAACTGAGAGCCAGCAGCCTGGGTAAGGAGCAAAGGGCACAGCTGGTGCCAAAGCCACCTCTCCCTTCAGACACATGCCACACATGTGTCTGTCACTTTGGCATTAGTCATAGTCTCCAGCAGGAATGGCACACAGGAGAAGGGCTAGATCACTTACATGTTAATTGCAATTACACAGCCAAACATAATGAGCTGCCAAAATATTCACGGGATAATTGCCCTGCGATGACAGGGAAATTCTTCCTATTCTTCCCTTACAGAATATAGTCGCCCCATCTAATTACTTTGCCATCTTCCAGGCAAGAATAGCCAAGCCTGGAGCTTTCCACAGTTTCCACCTCAGCCTCTGAGAAAGTGGATGAGGGTGCTCACGATGTGTGAGGATGCCCAGGATGCATACAGGATTCCTAACCTCAACACCACAGACATGCAGAGCCGGACAGCTCTGTATGTGTGCCCACATGTGTGTGCGTGAGTGTGTGTATGTGTGTGTGTGTGTGCAGGGAAAATCGGGGGTAGCTGTCTTAAGCCTGGTACCATGTTTAATAGCATCTCTGACCCCCATCCCCTGGATTATAACTACACCAACCTCCTGTTGTGACAGACATAAGTATTGAAACACTGCCAAGGCACAAGGAATATTCAACTCATTCTTACTCTTTTGAAAAAAAAAAAAAGAAAGCCAGACTTGTCTTTTCCCTACAAGAAATCTTTCAGTCACCTTTCATCCAGTGCAGAATAACCCATGTGGCCCTCCTCAGCTTCTCTAACCTGAAGATAGTGGCTAAGCAAAGCAGGCACCTTCAAGGGCAGGGCCCCTTTAATATATGCTTTCCTTTATTTTCAGCTAAAGCTTTATGGTGCAAACTGAGCATGCTCAGAGGCATTTGTAGTATTTTCCATATGTGTTCCATGACTTTGAACTAATCATGCACAAAAATGTGACCAACATCTTTTATAAGAAATTATGATATCAATTCAACATGCTCATAAGGATACAAATAGACCTCCTCCATAAAATCCCTGTGGTGACTTTTGACTGAGTTGTCCCTCATAGGCTCATGGGTTTCGAGTGCCAGTGGTGGTTTGAATGTGAATGAATGCCTCTCATAGCCCCCGAGATTTTTGATCAAGGTTAAGTTTCCTACTTGAGTCTCCAGTGGCCTGCTGGAGGGGGTGTCACTGGAGGCAGATCTTGTAGTCCAGCCCTAAGGTGTGTATGGAATGAGTTGGAGCTCTGCTGTTCATGCTTGCTGCTGTTGGTCTCTCCTCTCTCTTCCCTTCCCTCTCTCTCTCTCTCTCACTCTCTCTCACTGTTTCTTTCTTTCTTTCTTTTTTTCTTTCTTTTTTTTCTTTCTTTCTTTCTTTCTTGCTCTCTGCTGTGAATGCTGGAGTGAGCCAACTTTTTCCACTATGGTGGAACTTCCCCTGGATTTTGTAAGACTGAAAGAAATCCTCCCAGAAGCTGCTCCTGGCTGAGTGTTTGGCCAACAACAAGAAGGTAACTGCTTGTTCTCCAGATGGATGTAATTTGGGAACATTGTGGAGCCTTTGATAGGTGGAGCCTTGCTGGAGGAGGTCTGTTATGGTGGGGTGAATTTTGAGGTTTGTTAGTCCAGCCTACTGGATGTTTGAAGCCAGCTCACTCAGACTACTTCTGCCCATATGAGATGACATGATACCCAGCTATCTTCTCTCCTATGCTTGCCCTGTCATGAGAAAGCTTCCCCTCTAGACTGTAAGTCCAAGTAAACTGGCTCCTCCCATAAACTGCTTCTGGTGTAATGTTCTTGCCCAGCAATGAGAAGATAACTGCTACAATCCCCATGCTTCCTGTTTCCCTGAGAGCATTTCTCCAGAAAGGTCTCCCATGCTCTCCATATCTACTGCCATAAAGAACCTCTCTCTACTCTTTTCTGCCTTCTTGACTGTGCTTATGTTGGCTTTGTACTTGCAGAATGAGAAAAAAAGTAAGGTTACAAATTTCAGTGACTCAGATCCAAACTCCTGCCCTAGGTCACCCGTACCCTAGTGCTTACAAGAAAGCCTCTAGCTGATTCATGCAGACCCCACCATGAGACCAGCTCCTTCAGACAACCCAAGGTTCAGGCCCTGGTTTTATGGTGGCCCCTGCTCCCACATTACTTTGTCACTTTGTACAAGGATCCTTTACTATAAGCACATCAGCATGGGTCTGCCTTCCCTGCCCCCTCCCCTGTCCCCTTGCATAAAAAGAACATGGCATTACATGCAGTCTCTGCATGGACACACTTGTAGACTTGTCCATTTTCTGTCAGTAGGATGGATTCATTTCTGGGTTGTAGCTTCAGGACCTTGGAGAGTGCCCGGTGCCCAGTTTGTGCCCCGCTCAAGAAACGTGTTGTGTGCAGAATGTTTGAGCCTGTCATGCCTGTGTGTTCAGCATGGGACTCTCTTGCTTCAGGATAATTATAAGCTACTCCCACTGTCTCTTCCACTAAGTTACAAGATCCTCAAGGATAGTACTGTGTCTTCCTTATCCCCAGGGCCTAGGAAGTCTCTATACTTTGGACATTTTGGATAGATGAACGAACAGGTGCCTTGATTATATTAGATGAGCCTAACATGCCTAAAGTTGGCCTTAGGGCCCAGAGTTCAATGGGACGATTGGCTTGTGTTTAGAAATTAAGCATCATCATTTCAGTGGGCTGTGCTCACCATGCTGACCACTCGTACAGGGACAATCATAATGATACTCCAGAGGAAATCTGGTTGGCACGAACCACTTTCCTCTAGGTGGTAATTAGTCTTCAAAGCCTTTTATTACTATGCAGTTCTATCTGCCTCCCTCTCCAGCCTTAAACAATAGAGGGAAGGTCTCAGAGGACAGTCACCAAGTGCCATCCTCACCTGCAGGAAACATAAAGGGCCGAGTCGAGCAAATCCACTCCCATATCCAATTGTCACATCATGAAAAGTACAGCTGAATGCACCCCCTTCCTCCTGGCCTCAATGCCTGGTTTCTGTCAGATCTCAGGAGGTTCTTAGAGACCCTGGCCCTGCATTCATTCATGAGGATAATTTAGCCACCACTGCTATTTTTATGTCCCTTTTGGATAACTTGAGGCTGCTCAACATAATTTTAGCAATCTTATTACCTTTTTAGCCTAAAAATGCAAAAAAGGAGGAAAAGTGGGGTGTACAGGAAGAGAAGAAGAAAGAGAAAGAAAAAGAAGAGGCAATGAACTAGATATGTTATTTGGAAAGCAGAAAGGGAGAAAAAATGAAAAAAAAAAGCACTTAACAATATAGATACTTTTGAGTACGGTTGAGGAAACTAGAACCCAATGCATTTGTATTAGAATTATAGTATTTTCTGTAAGAGAAGTGAGACAAGTTAATTGCATGGTTACCATGAAATAAACTACGTGGCAATTACACAGTAACTCCTCTGAAAAGGGTGGTAATTACACTGAACTAAACACTCTAAAATAGTCCCAAGTCGCCGAGTTCACTACACAGTGACATTCCACCTGTGCCCAGAACACGCCAGTCAAGGGAGCCTAGTCAGCGACTTCTGGTGCCAATTTTTAAAGATAATGATTTTTAAATATAGACATTCCTCTAGAAATGGCCCTAGCACAATGTGCCTTTTCAACCAATGGCAGACAAGAGCTCAGTTAGGTTGTGCCAAGCAGCAAGAAAGTTGACAGTAATTTCTTGTCAGAAGAAGGCGACTATCCTGGGTGGTGGGGGGGAACGCTAGCAGTCTGGATCTGAGGGAGGCATTTGGGTTGCTCCCATGCTGTCTGTGAGATCTGAAAGGAATCGTGTCAGGAAGAAACAGCTCCTCCATGGAGCTGAATGGGACAGTATATTTTGCATAGAGCAGCAGTTTTCTTGGGAATTCAAAGGCCTGTTATAGAGCCAGTCCCCAGAGGATATCAGCCAGTCACCTTTTTCTGTGTTTTTCACAGCCCAAGTTATTCAGCTGCGAGGGAGGAAAAAGCAAAAGGAGGTAAAATTATGAGAGAGGGAGAAAGGCCAACCTTCAGAAACTTGGACCAGAATAAGGCCTCTGGCACAGGCTGCTGGAACCCTGGGAACTAAGCACCGTGTTCCCTTGAGGGCAGTGCTGGTGATGGGGTGAAGTTCTACCACAGAGCTCCAACTCTCAGGGTCTTCTTTGTCTAGTCCTGGGGGAATACCGTTCCAGAGGGAGCAGGGTACAGGTCTGCAGCAGTCCTCAGCATGTCCCTAGGTACCACTCAGCCCCGTCACCCTCCCACCTAACAGACAGGACCCAGAAGCATTATGAAGCCTTATTCTGTTTCTTTATTACCCACTCAGGCAAGTTGGCTGCAATCTGAGGTCAAAACCATCAGGACTGGATTCAGAATTAACTGCCAAGGCCTTTGTGAATTTAATTTTAGAGACATTGCTCTGCCAAGCTGATGCCACGCTAGCTGATGGGTATGAGAGAAGGAAATGGGATTAGAGATGAACAGAACCAGACGAGGGCAGATGGGGGAATTCCAGCAGCATGTGGTTCAGACCTGCTGTGCACTCAACTCTGGTGCAGGCTGGCTGTAAACCTATGGAGAAATACATCAAGTTCGATTGTGGCTCTGTTCAACCTGACCCAACTTTCAGCTTGTCCTCACACACCCACAAAGACAAAAGGTCATTGTTCCCAGGGCTGAGGCATCTCCCTTAGGCTGTGAGATCTTGAGAACCAAAGACTGTCTCTCACCACATCTTCTTAGCTCATAGCACGATCATGTCCAAGCAGAGACCAACCTTGAGTAGCAACAGAAAGGTACAGGCATCAGCCAAAAGGACGTTGTACAATGCACAACGGGAGATTACTCGTGTGTGATATGCAAAGAGAACCGGTTGCTGAAGTCAGTTGTGATTCGGACACGAGGTACATTTGTGAGTTCTGTTGTCATGGGAAACCATGGTGTGAGTAGAGGTTGTGACATGAGGGATTCTCGATGGCTCCTCCAAAACTGTTTATGCCAGTTTGTGGCTCAAGGTGTTGCAACCGGCTGCACTGCAACACGCAGCATGTGTGTGTCCACTCCATGCACTCTAGTTTCTGAAGAGCTTAGTCTTTGAGGTCAGGAAGCCAGGGAGGAGCAGGAATGTTAAGCCTGGGTTGGGCTTCCTTCCTCGGAAGGCCATGGGCACTCACATCATACGGGCAATCATCTGTGCAAGAGAAAACACCAGGTGACCTACTGGGAGAAACCCAGACCAAATCACCATGGTGCACGAGTATTCTGAACTAGTCTCCATGTGTTCTGTAACTCCCACAGCCCCTCTGTGTGCTCCACTTTTCAAGTTCCACACATTCCTGAGGGGCATCTTGCCACCACATGGGGAGGGGACACTTCTGAAACAGGCACTTCTGAGCATCTTGGACTTTCCTGATGGCTCTGTGCCTGTGTTCTCTTCTGAGGATGGAATAGTAACAGAGCCTCCCGGCAGACTCGCAATTAGGACCCCTGAGGAAACACACCTAGAATGTGAGTGCTGGCTCTATGATCAGCCAATGAATTAAAGGCTCTGGTGTCCAGGACACAGGCAAGGACACAGTTGGTGATGGAACAGCCTCAGCTCCAGGGGAGCCTCATCAGCTATCAAAGCAAGGCAGGACACCATTAAGAAGAGAGATTTTCTCTTCTCCAACCTTAGAGGAATAAACAGTTTTCAAGTGAGAACAACTCATGTTCCAAAGAATCCCATCTTAGAAAGCAAGTCCCAGATACTGTGCATGCTCACACACATACAACACACACATGTCCATATGTGTGGCTATGCTGACACTTTCTAATAGAAGGGCAATGTCTATTGTTAAAAATAATTTTTTGAAAATGTAAAGCATAGAAATAATTAGAAGTTACTCACAATCGCATAATCCCAGATCCAGGCCTTCTCACAGCTCTCATTCTAACCTTTTGATATGGGAGGATTTCCTAAACACACACATTGGTGATACTAACATTGTGTGGACAGCTCTGCACAATGTTCTTTATTCCTCATATGCCTCCATAGAGTGTCTTCTCTGTGCAGATATCCAGCTTTCCCAGCACCATTTGCTGAAGGGGCTGTTTTTCTCTAACATATATATTTTGGCACCTTTGTCAAAAGTCAGTTGGCTGAAGGACTTAGACTTGTTTCTGGATCCTCTACTCTGTCCCATGAGTCAGTGTGTCTGTTTCCATGTGTCAGGACTGCACTGTCTTTGTCACCATTGCTCTGTAGTATAATTTGATAACAGGTATTGTGATGTGTTCTTTTTGAAGATTGAAACTAGACTGTAGTCTCTCATCCCGACAATAAGCAACTCAAAATGGGATGGAGATCTGAATGTTTGAAACTACAAGAGGAAATCTTGGGAGAAACATCTAAACACTGAGGCAGGCAATAGTTTCCTGGTTACAACTCCAATAGCTGAGGAAATAAAACCAAAAATCAATGATTAATATTGCATCAAATAAAGTTCCTAACAAAGGAACTAGCCAACATGGTGAAGAGGCAGCTACAGAAGAGAGGAAACCCTTGTTAACTCGTGATGATCTGAATCAGGTGTCCCCCACAAACTCATGTGCTCTGAATGGTCCCCAGCTGGTGGCAATTTGTGAGATGGAGCCTTGCTGGAGGAGGTGCATTGTTAGGTCGGGGTTAGGAGTGTTACGATCTCACTCTTCTGCTGCTGTTGTCCACCTGTTGTGGCAGAGGTGATGTCCAGCCTCTGCTAATGCCATGCTTTCCCTGCCATCAGGGAGCTTCTCCTCAAGACTGTAAGCCAAAATACAAAACTTTCCTCCCATCGGCTGCTTTTGGTCGGGTGTTTTAGTCCAGCAACAAAATGGTAACGGTGACACAGCTATTCCTCTGAAAGATGACTGATATCTAGAATATGGAAAGAGTTCAGAAAGCCTGACAATAAAACAAGTTATACCACCAGAAAAATGAGACAATTCCCAAAGAAGTACAAACGGCTACCACATGCATAAAAGAACATTCAATAACCTCAGCCATAAAGAAAAGGCAAATCAAAACTCCCAGTCAGAATGGTTATGATCAAGAAAAAAAAACGGTTAATGCTCGTGAGAACGTGGTGGGGGAGAGAGAGAACCATTAAACACTGATGGTGGGGATGTAAAACAGTGCATTCCTTCTGGAAATTAGTAAGGATGGTCCTCTGAAAACTAAAAATAGGTCTGGGGAAATGTCTTGGTGGATAAAAAGTTTTCCATGTAAGTATGAGTTCCTAAGTACAGGTTTTCAGAACACATGTAGGAGCCAGACGCTGTGACTCAAGCATCTGTAATCCTAGGGCATCCACAGTGAGAAGGGACGGCAGCACAAGAAATCTCCCAGAAGCTTCAAGCCAGCTAGCCTGGAAAACACAGTCATGAAAACCAGAGACCTCAAACAAGGCAGGAAACAAGAAACATCTAGAAGCTATCCCCTGACCTCCATGTGCATTTGCCATGGCCCAAGTGCCAACACTCACACACATAAACACAGGCGCACATATTAATGCACACGTGACAAAAGAAAAACTAAAACTAGAGCTACCGTATGGAACAGCCATGGTACTTCTGGATATGTGTGTGTGCACATGTGTGTGTGTGTGTGTGTGTGTGTGTGTTAGTTTGAATAATGTCCCCCAGTAGAATTTATTATAATTGTGTTTATTAAATTATTGTCTCCAAGGCTTCTGGCTGGAGGAAGTGTCACTTTGGCCTGGCCTCCTGGGGACTGGCCCTTTCTAATTTGGATGAAAAATACTAGGGATAGAAATGCAAAAGAAGAGCGAACTGGTCTGGCAGTTCTGCATTTTGTAAATTACAGTTTTGGAATGTGCTTGCTTAAGGTGCTGGTGGTGGGTTCTCTCTTTCTCTCTTTCTCTCTCTCTCTCTCTCTCTCT
>PVHP010025427.1:0-10779 GCA_004024765.1 Zapus hudsonius | reverse complement strand
TCGGCCAGGAAAAAAAAAAGAATGAACTCATATCACTTGCAGGAAAAATGGATAGAACAGGGGGAGTTCATTATGAATAAAATAAGGCAGGCATAAATAGACAAAGATCATATGTTTCCCTCGTGTGTGGGAAAGAAAAAGAAGAGGAGCTGTGGGGGACTGGGAGGGAGTGGAGGAGAGGAGGGAGGGTGAGAGGCTGGAAGTAAGGTGGGCGTGAGCAATGGATCAAGCGGGCAAGTATGGAAATGCTACAGTGAAACTCACCACTGTGTAGGATTTAGCATTAATAATTTTAAATAAGAAGTAAATTCAGAATGCATAAGGTTCTACAATACAAAATTTAAAGGGGGGCTGGACAGATGGCTGAGCAGTTAAGACATTTGCCTGCAAAGCCTAACTACCCAGGTTGGATTCTTCAGGACCCACATAAAGATGGGTGCACATTGGTGCATGCATTTGGAGTTCATTTACAGCAGCTGGAGGCCCTGGCATTTCCATTCTTTCTCTTTCTTCCTTTTCTTTCTCCTTCCCTCGTCTTCTTTCCCTCTTTCCCACCCTGCCCCTCTGCTTGCAAATAAATAAATATATATATTTTTTAAATGTGAAAGAAAGATAAAATCTTCCAATTCTACCCTGTGAGTTTGGGAGCTGAGTTTCCAAACCCTTTCAAGTTCAGAGCTAGGTCAGCATCTGTCACTGAGATTTTTATACTAGAGAAACCAGCAATGGCTCTGTTCCCCAGAACCAGGGCTTCTTGAACAGCTATGGTGATTCAAGGTGCCACTGTGTGAACAGTGGGTCTATAGGCACTCTGGCCAAGAAGGGTCCTCTCTGCCATGGGGGGCAGGGTAAAGCCACACTGGCTAACTGTTTGCATAGGCCACCATGCAAAAGACTCCCACATGTCCCTGGGAGCAGCAGCTCCTGGCCCTGCTCTCTCTGTCTTTCTGTTGCCTGGTAACAAGATCACCTAATTATTCTCCTAAGAGGTCAAAAGATGGCACAGCCAGTGCCTGGACCGAGAAAGTCAAGTGATAGAGCCATTCGTGTGCATAGAGAACTTGATTTTCATCTAGAAATAGAAAAAAGTTGAGGCTTCCAGAGTCCAGTGTGTATCTGCTCAAGTTGAATCTAGGTAGGCTGGGAAAGGTGCGTCGTGAGAAAGGGGGGCAGGCAGAAGTCGGGAGAGCCGGCTCTGCTCGTGAGTGGGTGTATATGTGCAGCATGGTGCTGGGGTGGGTGTACGTATCATACACGCACTTGTGTATACACTCCTTCAGAGACCAGAGGACAATGCCAGCTGCCCTCATCTAGTTCTCTGCTTCATTTCCTTGAGATGGTGTCTTTCACTGAACCTGGAGATGCTGGGGGTTTGGCCAGATTGGCTGACCAACAAGACAAGGAATAGGAAGTGAGCGAGGGAAGTGGATTTTTTTTTCATATTAGATGATGATTCCCAGAAAAGGTTCTTAAGGACTTGGGATTTCTGTTTGGGGCAAGGCTTGGATTTGAGGAGAGTTGTACCTTTTTTAACTCTCTCTCTCTCTCTCTCTCTCTCTCTCTCTCTCTCCTTTCTCCTATCCCCTTCTCTCTCTACTCTCTCTGTACATAGTACACATGTTGAGGTCAAAGGACAGCCTAGGGCCTAGTCCTCACCTTCCACCTTGTGTGAAGCAGGGTTTCCTATGGCTGCCTGCTCTGTATCCCAGACTCACTAGCCTGGGAACGTCCAGGGATTCTCCCATCTCTGCCTCCCACCTTGCTGAGACACACATTACCATGTCTGGCTTTATGTGGCATCTGTGGATTGAAACCAGGTTATCAGGCTTGCACAGAAAGTGCCTTTACCCAGTGCCCCTTCCCCTATTCTTTAAAGTTTAATAGTCTTCTTCTCAGCAAATTCATTCTTATCTGTCTGTGGCAGCAACTGCCAGGGTTTTGTTTTCTAAAGCGCTCTCGGGTTTCCTCTTGGACACTGTTATAAACTCTTCCTGCAAACGCTATGGCCCAGTGACCTGCTTCTACCTGTACCTATATCCTCCATGGGTCCTGGGAGCCTGGAAGCCCTGGGTTCGTGTCATACCCTGCAGGGAAGCCAGCTACTGCCAGGAGACCCACCAGGGAGGTTCTCAGGATTCTAGCATGGCTTGCTCACACCTGCCAGACACCAGAATTGCTCCCCATTACTTTATTTTCTCTAAAGCAAATTTAATTCCACACCAAGTGTATCACCACACGGAGGGGTTCTCAGCCTGCAAAGGTGGCCGTGGACACCCTTCAATCTAGCTTCCAGTGGAAAGTCCTAAGACTTGGGCTCAGAGCCAAGGATGGAGCAGGCTGGGAGAGAAGGGACAGCTATTGTTCCTTGGTGGGAAATTTGGGGAAGATCTTACCTTGAAACTACACTGGTTGGCTGTCTCCAGCATTCGTCACATAAAATGGAGATTGTGTTGCAATGCTCTCAGCAAACCTGCTCTGGGAGGTTTTTCCTCTAACCTGCAACAGGCCTGCACGGGTTGGTCCTCTGGTGCCCTCTGCTGACACAGCAAGGTAATGGTCTCCTCGGAAATGCCTTGAGAGGCTCAGCTGGGCTGATTTCCGGTGGAGCCATTTTACATCAGCTTTGGGTTTCTTCTGAGTGGTCGGCATGGTCTAGGAATATCCTCAGGGAGTGAGCTGAGTGCAGGAAATAATTTATCAGAAAAGTGAAATATAAGCCAGGTGTGGTGATGCACACCTTGAATCCCAGCACTTGGGAGGCAGAGGTAGGAGGAGAGCTGTGAGTCCAGAGTGAGTTCAAGGTCAGCCTGGGCTGGAGCATCACTGTGCATTTAGACTTGGTCAGAGTAGTAAACTGTAGGCTGCGTCCATTTTAACACAGAGAGAAGAAATGACCAATTGGAACAAGTGACTTAAAAGGCGCCTTGGGCTCCCAGTCTCCTTGAAGGTGTCTCTGCGTACCTGTACCTGAACCCCGAGAAGTCACAGCGGTACCAGGGACAGACTTCAGACCACCGTGTGATGAGACAGAGAAAGACCACCAGGACCTTTGAGAGCTGACCATCGCTCATGGTCTCATGTGCCTCTTCAATAATTTCTTTCCCCTCCCTGCTCTTCCCAGGATGGAAAAAGACTTGAGTTCCAATCCCATTGTTTTAGCTTATTTATTTTAAATCACATTTTTTGGGGGGGGTGTTCAGGATATATGAGGAAAAAAGGCAGAGATGTTCTGAACAACCGATGAATAGGCCTGGAGGCAGAGAACCAACCCTGTACCCCTCTGACCCCTCATATATATGTTAACACAGTAAGTACTTCATCCAAACAAGGAAAGCTTCAAGACTAAACCAAAGAGTGAGGAGGGGCTCAGAGGTACACGCAGAACCCAGACAAGTGACTCTTACACCCTTATGTCTGTTCTCTGAAGGGAGAGGAGGCTGTGTGGGAGAGGGAAGGGAAGGAAGAAAATGGGCAGGAGGAAAAGAATGAGACAAAATTGCCCAGAAAAGGAGTGGTTGACCCACTCAGCCCCTTGCTGCAGTCTCCCGGTTTTCTGGATCTCAAGAGGAGCTCAGAGCCAAGAGTTTGACTTGCTTCAAGCAGAACTGAGGGCTCTGGTCCCAGGGTCCCAGGGTTCATCTTGGAGACCCCACAAGGATGCTGTAAAACACATGCTACATCTCGGGGGGGGGGGGGAGGATGAGCTATGGAAACATCCCCATTCATTTCTTCACTGAAGCCCATGCTGAAAATTCTAAATTTAAGCCTATATCCCCAAATATGGTACAATCTGGAGTTTGTGGTGGTGGTTGTTTTAAGTTAAAAAGGTAGAGGAATTGTCTTCTTTAAAAATCCAAGGAGGAGGGCTGGAGAGATGGCTCAGCAGTTAAGGCACTTGCCTCTAGTGCCTAAGGCCCCAGGTTCAATTCCCCAGGTCCCACATAAGCCAGACCCCCCAAGGTGGTGGCCCTGGTGTTCTCTCTCCCTCTCTCTCTCTCTCTCTCTCTCTCTCTCTCTCTCTCTCTCTCTCTCTCTCTGCTTGAAAATGAATAAATAAAAAATATTTTTTAAAAAATCCAAGGAGGAAATCATGAAATGAAATTTGGCAACATTCTGGCAACTGATGCCTCCTGTGGAAATTTGAATTTATTATATGTTGTCATCTGTCAACTCCACAGGCTGCAGTGTCCATACAATTAGGAGGAAGATATGAATTAAATGCTGGAGCTGTAGGTCATGTGGAATGCCCCACCAGAGGCCCAGGCTTCCCTTAGGCCCAGGCAGCCAGCTGTACCTTTATCTACCATCTCTGTCTGTCTCTATCTACCTGGGTCTGTTACTGCAGCTTTTCAAGTATTTATTCCTATCCCCATTTCTTTATCGCTTCCTACATATCTGTAACTCTATATTGTTGAATAAATAGCTCTGCACTGTGCCCTTTATATCGGTATTTTACTTATTTATTGGGTATCCTTATCAATGTCAATGTCTTTATCTGTCCATGGTATTATAATTTACCAGGAAGAACAGGATCATATCAATCTATAAAAGTGTGGGTTTGTGTGACTATAATTCAAAGTAAAACTATGTTCCCTCAAATGACAAAGGGAAGCCAGGCTGAGGAGATGGCTCATTGGATAAACTGCTTGTCATGTAAGGAAGAGGATCTGAGTTCAGATCCCCCAGAACCTACATCAAGCTGGAGAAGGACTTAGCACGCGTGTCTGTGGGCCCAGTGTGTCTAGGAGAGAAGGGTGGCAGAGACAAGAGAATTGCATGGAAGCTGAAGACCCAGCTAAGTAAGCTAGTGAGCACAAGAGAGGTTGCGTCAAGCAGGGTGCCATAGTCAGCCACACGCCGCTGGGATGAATCTCTAAAGCACTCACGATTATGGGGAGGAAAAGTATTTATTGAGGTATGAGACCCAGGGGAAGTTAAGGAAAAAAGGCTGGCCCCTTTTCACAGATCCAAGCAGAGACAGAGACAGAAGCCCAGCACCAGCACCAAGCAAGCACACTGTAACACACTGTGATTCACAAAATGCAGATCTCCAGACCAGGGTTCTGGCTCTTCTTTTGCATATTTATCCTTAGTATTTTATATCCAAATTAGAAAGGGTCAGTCCCCAGGAGGCTAGGCCAAAGTGGCACTTCCTCCAGCCAGAAGCCTGGAGACAATAATTTTAATAAATCCTTAATTCTTTTGGGGGACATTATTCAAAGTACCACACAGGGTAAAGGCAAAGACTGACACCAGACGCTGTTTCTGACCTCCACACACGCACTGTGGCATGTGCTCCCACGCCCTCACATGATGTGCACACGCACACCCACACACATATGCACATCAAGACAAAGGGAAACCAATAGGCACACAAAGGAAGAACTGCATATACCCAGTGAGGACCCTCAGGTGTGACTTCATAAAGTAGGATTGATGAGAAGGGGAGGCAGGGCTGTTTGAGAACAGTGAGAGGCTGGGATACCCTGGAGTTTGGGGAGTTGGCACAAGATTCTATAATGGGATAAAGTGACTCTGGGAAAATGAGCCAAGGGGCCCCTCCTTCCCACACTGGACCCATAGTAGAATAACACTCATGGATAATAAACAGAGTCAGCATCATTCCTATGGTGGCCACTACAAGAATGGGACATATTTTTATTTCATTTTCTAAGTAGTGAATACAAAACAAGAGAACCCTCAAGCAGGCCAAATTTTTCTACAAAAGAATAAAAAGAGGGCTGGAGATTTGGCTCAGCCGTTAAGGCATTTGCCTGCAAAGCAGAAGGACCAGAGTTCAAGTCTCCAGCACCCAAGTAAAAACAGATGCAAAAGGCGGTGCATGCGTCTGGAATTTGTTTGCAGTAACCCTGGCACACCCATTCTTTCTCTCTTTCTCTGTCTGCATCTTTCTCTCTCTCACTCTCTCCCAAATAAATAAATAAATAAAATATTTTAAATAAATGAAATATTTTTAAATAATAAAACATAACAGTCTCCTTATGTAAAAAAAACAGGATGTGCTCTGAAGTTAAAGTCTCATGCTAATTGAAAAATTGTTAAATTAGCTCTTTATCCACAATCACACGCATGACTTACCATGCCAGTATTTGATATGTCAGTATGTATTTAATAATGCACAAAAGGGACAGGGGGAACCCCAAAGACCACCAACCCACACAAAACCCCATCTCTTCCTCCGACTGTGACGGAAGGTTCCACACGTCTCTGTCACCCAGTACAGCAGAGCGGTCCTTCAAGAAATGTTTGCTGTAAACGCGATGATCCAATTAGAGACGCGAGAGCAATCTCCCAGACAAGTGTAAAGATGCCGAGGAATTTTGAAGAAGCAGAAAAATTGAGGAACCATCTGGAAATCTTAAATAGGCGGCTGTAATTATTCCGCTGTTTAAAAACAAGCCCTAAACAAGGAAACTGGGGCTGGTCTCTCATTTTCTGCTAAAATAATTGCCTGTTTTCTAGTCTTCCACGATCTGGGGTTTTGTCATGTCACCAGCCGCCTACGTCCCCTCTCCCTGCAGATGAGTTCCATGTGTGAAGACCTGGGGTCCACATGAAGAAGCGAGTCTTCTTCCCTAATCAGGCAGCTGCCCTGAACGGGGAAAATCTTGGCACAGTTATATTTGGTTTTTTACCATTGAATTCCCCCCCCCTCCGAAGTTCATGTCCTCCAATGCAAAAAGAATTATACACAGGGAGAGAAATTAATTTTAATTATACACGTTTATTCTAATTTATTAAATTAGGGAAAGGGGAATTGGATGGGGAAGTCTCCCAGTCACCAGTGGGAAGTTACAGAGTTCTCCAGCCACCAGTGTGGGGAAAAGACGTGTCAGAGAGTTTAACAGAACTTATATTGTTTAGCTACATAAGCAGAAACAGAAAAGATAACAGGGAACTCCCATCATGAGAAGGAGAGGTTCATGAGGGAAAAAGTCTGGAGCCTAAACCCCACCCCAGTCATTAGCTGGGGAGGGGAAGGCCTTACCTTCCTGAAAATTCAGAGATCCTTCTGAAGCCTGGCCATGTGGGGAAAGAGACCCGCTTCCTCTAGGGAAGTTAATTTAAGTTCTCCCCAGGTGAGTCAGAGAGACAGCTGATTGGTTCATATTTGACCAATCAGCCCCTAGATTGTAGCTCTAGCTAGATACCTCCCACTCAAGGGGATGCGAATTCCCTGCAGATGCCTAGCCCTGTCATCCTCATCCCCATTTGCAATGGCCTGCCCAGTGCTTTGTCACTCATCCCCAAACCTGCAGGTCTTCCCTACCAGCCAAGGAAGTGCCCCCCACCTTCCCAAGCCGTCCTGTTTCCAGGTGAAGAGTGGGAAGCAGTCTTGGTTGAGTTCAAGGTGACACAGTCAGTTTCTATTCTAGGACCTTCCCCAGAGGTGGTCCAGACAAGCCCTGCTGTGTGCTTGCCCGTGACTCCATATAACCAGAGACTGCCTCCCTTCCTTCAGTTCCCGGGGCCATCTTGCCAGGAAGCCAGTGGGCAGTTGGAGGTCAGGCACTGCAAGTAGGTCCTTACATCCAACCAAAAGCTTTGGGAAGGTTTTGGAGATGGCTCAGTTGGTACAGTGTTTGCTTTACAAGCACAAGGACCTGTGTTTAGCTCCAGTAGACACATAAAAATGCCAGGCATGGTGGCACTTGCTTGTAATCCCAGCTCTAGAGGCAGAGGTCTAGCCTACTTGACAAGTTCCCTGCCAGGGAAAGACTGTCTCAAAAAAAAAAAGGCAGATGATTGTCTGTGGTTGTCTTCTGACCTTCACATGCGCACACACACACACACACACACACACACACACACATACACACGTGACTGTGAAGATACGCACATGCACTGGATAGGTTCCTGTATCCGAAGTCTCATGCCAAGAACATAGCCTTCTTAACCATGGCGCCAGGACACCACAGGCCTCTCCATTCAACTGGGTAAAATGCTCTCACCCTTGCTCTGCTCCAGGCCCTCCCCTCAGAAGTGCTGTCTCATTTCTGTCCATCACCATGGCCCAGGCCCCACAGAACAAATCTCATTTGCAATAGTTAACAATAAAATGTTAAGTTAATGGTACGAAGCAGGATTAGAGTGAGTGTTTCCCCCTTATCCGCAGGGGAAATGTTCCTAGAACCCCCAGGGAATGCCTGGAGCCACAAAATGGAACCAAGCCCCATATACATCATGATTCTATATTATACATACATACTATGATTCTATATCATATATACTATGATTCTATATCATACATGCATACTACAATTCTATATCATACATACATACTATGATTCTATATCACACATATATGCTATGATTCTATATCACACATATATGCTATGATTCTATATCATATATACTATGATTCTATCTCATACATACATGCTATGATTCTATACCATACATACATACTATGATTCTATATCATATATACTATGATTCTATATCACAAATACATACTATAATTTTATATCATACATATTATGATTCTATATTATACATGTAAACTATGATTATATATTATATACATACTATGACTGTATATTATACATATATACTATTATTTTCCTATGTATAGAAAACTTATGATCAATTTTAATTTATGAATTAAGCACACAGGAGATTAACAGAACCTAGTAATAAAGCAGATATGATAACTATCTTGTTTCAAAGTTTTATAATGTGATTAGTAAGATAAGTGTTACTGAGTACAAACACTCTGATACCATGACAGTGAATTCAATAACTGATTCGGGGGCAGGTAACACGTAAAGATACAGTGACAGGAGACAGTTCACCCCCGGGGAAGAACCATGGGTTGGTGTGAGCTATCAACACACTACTCAGAAATGTTTGTGGTTAAAAATTTGTGAATTGCTTATTTCTAGGATTTTCCATCTGGTATTTTTGGAGCATGGATCAGTGATAGGACTCCTACATCATTTTAATCCTGGTGTCATGGTCACGGTGTGATCAGCACATCTCCTTTCCTCAGAACTCTCTAGAAGATCTCCACTGTTCTTCCATGCATCCCTCAGGCTCCCTCCATCCTTCCTCTGACCTGTGAACCCTCTCTGGTCTTGATTTCCCATTGAGAAAACAATCACTTCCAGAAAAGCCAAAGGAAGCTTAAAAGCCACAAAGTTGCAGAGATGTCTTATAGCCATTTATTAATTGCCTCAGCCCTGGAAACTAGAAGGCCAAGATCAAGGTGTCCCAGGGGGCTTGCAAATGACATCCAAACCCTGTGTCCTCCCAGGGTTGTCCCTCTGTGTTTCTCCCTGTCTGGATCTCTCCCTTAAGGGTAGTCAGATTGCTTTAGAGTCCTGACCCTAAAGAACTCATTTTAACTGTCAGAACACATGCATTCATTTTAAGAGCCCCCATCTGCCTGTGCTCCAAGGCCCAGGCAGGCAAGGCCAGCCCCTCCTGCTATCCTGAGGAAACCTTAGAATTAGAACTTCACTCTCTGATCTATGTTCCTTCCTGTCTTTCCCCACCTTCCACCCTGTTGGGAGCAGGAATAGAACAATCTCTCCCACTTAGAGACCTTGAAAGACCAGAGGCCTGCTTTATCCTCCTCCACTGGCTCTCTGACTTCTCTCTACTGTGTCTAGACACACCCCCTCCCCTTAGAAATGCATCCAAAGGACCACCTCACTGTGTTCTGCAGGTGTCTGGACCCTCTCTCCCTGTCTGACTTCAGACCCTCTATGGCACTTGTTACAGCTCTCCTAGGAACAGCTTTTCTCTTGGACAAAACTGCTCTCTCCCTCCCTTCCTGCTTGTTTTCATTAACTTAATGACCTTCTTAAGACTTGATCTCCAACACAATCACATTCCAGGAGGGATTCAGGTTAGGACATATGAACGGGGGATGGAGGCAGAGGGGCTGGCTCTTCAGCCCCATGATGATTTCCACATGAGCCTAGTGAAGTTCACATCACCCTCCTCCTCACGGGGTCCATGGGTGCCATGGCTGCTGATTAAACAGGCTACATCCTCCTGGAGACTCCATGCTTAGACGACTCTTCATTCTCCCTGAAAGAACTGCTGGTAACACATTCTGGTGTGGGGGGGGGGAGTGAGCTTTAGAATAAAAGTTGACAATGAGAACACAAGCCTTCCAGAAGAAATCCACCGTGACTTAAGCCCTTCTCCAGTGAGCAAGTTCTTCCTCTGTTCTAGAATCTTCTGACTTTTTCTCCAGGAGAGCATCATTACCGGTGTCCTCATTCTGTATTATTTGGATAATCAAAGCGAAGGTTCCAGAACTCCCTAGTGTGTGAGTGATGGTGAAGGCTTTTTGGTCTAGAAACAGGCAGAGTCTGTATCTTAAATCACAGCCCCAGGGTGCTGCTAATTTATTTTAATGGATTGGCGCCTTTTAATTTTTTTTGAAGCATGCTGAGAACAAGGTCTATGATGAAAGAAGAGAGGATTCATTGGTGATGGCAGACCCCTTGGAAGGGTGCATCCCCAGTGAAGGTGTGTTACAAATAAAACCAATGTTTTAAAACACTTCGTTCACCTGACAATGAATACATGGTACCATTATGGAAATTTTTAAATTATTAATAGATACTCATAATCTGAATAAATGGGGAGTTATACCATGTTCCTGGTTTAAATTAACATAATATAGTGTATAATATAATAGGTATACCAATTCACTAACTTAATATAATCTATACACCAATTAGTCCTAAATTAATCTATATATTTACTGCAGTCTTAACATTTCAGCTGGGTTTTTTTTTT
>PVHP010025426.1:0-25551 GCA_004024765.1 Zapus hudsonius | reverse complement strand
AGATCTACTTTTGTCCCAATTTTGTGTCCTTTTAAAATTTTTCTCTAGTTCCTCTGTGTGAAAATGGCGCCTCTTGTGGTTCAAATGTGAAATATACCCCATGAACTCATATATTTGAATATTTAATTCCCAGCTGGTGGCGCTGTTTGTTTGGGTGGGTGGTGGAACCTTTACAAAGTGGAGCCTTGCTGGAGGAAGTGGGCCTTGAGGCTTTAAAAAAAAACCCTTTTTATTAACAGTTTTCATAAACATAAACAATACACCAAGGTCATGATCCCCTCCTTTCCCCTCCCAAATCCCCTTTGGTTCTTACATTCTTTCTGCCACCTCTTCCACAGTGGTCCCTGAGCCCTGGAGAGTGTGAATGAGATGTCTCCGTGCTGAACATTCCATTGTCACTTCTCAGCACTTTGGTGATTTTTCAGTCACCACCATTGAAAAGAGGAGCTTCCCTAACCAGAACCGAGAGTGGCATTAATATACGGGCATAAACATAAGTATTTAAAGAGCAGGTTGGTGGACATAATGGATCTATTTAGCCAGACAAGAGTAAAAACTTCCCTCCCAGGGCTTATGACCCCCCAGTCAGAGGCTTTGGTTAGGTTTTTAGTACCAGGCAGGAATTCTCTCCTGTCGAGCAGGCCTTAAGACTAACCAGAGAGCAGTTGGTTTCCCCCATAACAGACATGCCTCCATTGTACCAATTGTCACATTGGGCCTGATTGGCCAGCTGTAGAGCTTCCAGCATCAGGATCCACAGCTGGTCAAGACCCTTGATGACTTTTCTTCTCCCACATCTCTTTCCAGAACCCTGACAGCTGGCCAACAGGGAGGAGGCTCAGCTCCAGTTTGATTTCTCAGTGTCCTATAGCCCAAGCACGTGGAGTTTTCATCAATAGGATCTTACAATCTAGTTCTGATGGGCAACCAAGAGCCTCGGCAATGGCTTGGAATGTTTTGGGGGCCTCAGGGACCTCCCTGGCCAACAACTCACTGGAGGATATCCCACCACTGGCTTTGAAAATTTTCTAATAACTATCTATGGATTCTGGTCACAACATTATCCACCTCTGCACCATACTTCTGCCCAAACTCTCTTTTTAAAACACACACACACATACACACACACATACACACACACACACACACACACACGCACACATATATGGCAAAAGTAGGTCTCCATATGGCTGATATCTTAAATTTGATTAATCCTCCTTTTTCTCCTCCATCCTCTCCCCTTAGACCATTCTCCTCCACCTTCCTAGCTGGATGCACAGAGGGAGATAACTGTCTACTCCAAGGATTAGCAATAGATACAACGTACCATCGTACCCTCCCCTTATGCCCTCCCCTCTCTTCCCTCCCTCATAGCCCATTCTAGCTTTCTTTTCTCTGCTACTGACTTTTCTTCCAATTCACATACATACGAGGGAGAACATGCAGCGTTTGACTTGGCCTTTGTTTTTTATAGCCCAGCCCCCGCTTCCCGTCTGTCCCCTGCTTCCTGACTATAGTGTGCCTGGCTTTGCTACCGTGTCTTTCCCACCATGAAACTTCCTCTTGAAACTGTAAGCCAAAATAAACCCTCTCCTGTCTTAGGTTGCTTCTTCTGGCCAGACATTCCCCCCCCCCAGCAATGAGAAAGTAACTGATGAAGCCCCAAATATACTTCTGGAAGTCTGTCTCTTGTTGATAAGCACTGGGAGGTTGTGATGTACCTTATGGAGAAAGTAGGTGTTTGAGTGAAGCATCCTATAATACATAGCATTTAGGGGCTGGAGAGATGGCTCAGCTGTTAAGGCACTTGCCTCCAGTGCCTAAGGCCCCCCGGTTCAATTCCCCAAGACCCACATAAGCCAGACCCACAAGGTGGTGGCCCTGGTGTGCGCTCTCTCTCTCTCTCTCTCTGTATGTCTCTGCTTGAAAATGAATAAAGAAAATATTTTTTAAAAAATACATAGCACTTAATGCTATGGGTTTACTACACCCACAGTTTCATAATCATCTAAGTAAGGTGTCTATAAGCAGAAACACCTTCAACAGGTTAGGTATTGGTTGATGGGTGGAATGGTATTGAAGTTGTGATTATCTTCCTCCTTCCCACACATCCTGGGATCAGACACCCCCAAAAAGGAAACGAGCAACCAGAAACAGCTTGTGGGAGGGGTTTATTTTGGCTTATCGTCTCCAGAAGTTTCATCATGGTGGGAAAAGCATGGCAGACCAGTGAGAGTCACATCTTGTCCCATCAGCAGGGGGAGAAAGAACGATCCCGTGTGAGCTAGATCTGAACACGTAATGGGCTGGACTAATATACCTCAAGGTTTGCTCCCAAGGACACACCTTCCTTCAGCAAGGTCCCACCTCCAAAGGCTCCACAACTTTCCCAAATTGCCACCAGTTGGACACCAAGTATTCGAAGTACTTGAGGTGATGGGGGATTAATATCCAAACCACCACAGATGATTACGGCCAGAGGCTGGCGGGAACCCAACACGATTTCCCTAGGAACATAGGTCATTGTGTGCTAGTTAGTCATTCACTGTGACTTTAACAACAAATTAAGTGAATCATGAAGACAGCTACATCTTGCCAGTGACTCTGCTGGTCAGCAAGGTTGCATCCTTGCTGGGGAGCACCCTGTGAGCTCCAGGTCGGCTTAGGACAGCTCCTTGCTGGGTCTGGGCTTGACCTCTACTGTTGTAGTCAGCTTTCTCGTTGCTGCACAAAAAAAAAAAAAAAAAAAAAAAAAAAAGAACCCAACCTAAGCAGCTTGTGGAGGAAAGGGTTTATTTTGGTTTATGGCCTTGAGGAGAAAGTCCATGATGGCAGGGAAAACCATGGCATGAGCAGAGGGGTGGACATCACCTCCGCCACAGCACTGCAAACAGCAGCAGGAAGGTGTGCCAAACACTGACAAGGGGAAGCTGGCTAGAACCCCCATAAGCCCACCCCAACAAGGTTCTAATACCCAAATTGCCATCATCTGGGGATGGAGCTTGCAGAACACATTCGTTTGTGGGGACACCTGGATGAAGTCATCATCCCTACCATGTGGATTCACTTCGGAAATGACAGCAGGTCCCTGGGGAGGGTCTTCGACCAGCCATGTAGAACCATGACAGGCCAGTGCTCAGAGCCTCCACTGGGGTCAGAGACTCTTGTCAAGCCAGTGTTGGGGGAGGGGTGGGAGGAACTGGGAAGTTATAGGATGGGGTGCAGTCCAGGCTACACCCCTGTAGGCTTAGATTTCCATTCTTTACAGTAGAGGTGTACTGGTCTCTGTAGTGATGGACTCCCAGTACCGTGGCTAGGGCAGGGAGTGGGATTGTGGAGGAGCCCTGGCCTGGGGAGGAGGGGTAACCCCACAACTTCTTGGTTGCATCTGGGCCCCCGACTTCAGCAGGGCTGAGAGTCTGCTACAGCTCACATTTGGAATGTCCCCCAAAGGCTTGTGAATTAAAGGCAGGGTTCCCAGCCTGTGGTACTGTTGGGGGTAATGGAGCCTTTAGGAGGTGGGGCCTTGTGGAAGGAAGTGAGATCATTGGGGGCATGCCCTTGGAATTCCACCTGCATCCTGAGGTGAACAGGCTTCCTCACACACTCCTGTCACAATGTGCTCCAGAGCCACAGTCACAAAGTAACAGGGCCAAGTGACCACCGACTGTGCTCAAAGAGACCTTTCCTCCTTATAGGTTAATCAGCTCAGGGTCTAACACCATACCCAAAGGTGCCTTTCTGAAGGACGTCTTGTCTCGTTGGTATTAGTGACACAGATAAACTTGCTGGCCTTCCCTGCCCCAATAGGACAGAGCCAGTGGTCACCTGTATGGGTATATGTTGCCTGATTTTGATTGTCAACTTGATTGGATTAAGAAACATTTAAGGAATGAAGAAGGGTGTTTTCCAGAGAGGTTTAGCTGAGGAGGGAAGACCGGCCCCAATTTAGGCTAGCACCGCCCCACCAGTCAGAGTCTAAGAAGAAGCAAGCTGGGTCAATGTGTGCTGGAGAAGATTGGGGGAAGATAATGAGAACAGGTAATTAACACTGAGGGGTGGGGCTCTGGAGAGAAGGGAGGGAGTCAGGACACTTTGAACACCTACCTTGGGACAGTCCGTGCAAGCAGGAAGCTCAGGTCTGGGGCAGATCTTGGGGTCTGTTGTGCTGTTTAAGCTAGACGATGAGCTGGGAGTTCTGAGTCTTGGTCCAATACCTTTGTCTCCCTCTGGAAGCGGGGTGCACTACCTCCTCCCCTCCGCCTTAGGGCATCTCCTTGGCTTCTCATCAGCAAAGGAGCCTGTTTCCTTCACATCTCTTCCCAGGGCCTTTGATTCCAGCCTGCGTGGGAAGGAGGAAGGAATAATTAACAAATTAATTAATTGCCCTTTATTTCCACTTCAAACAAATAAGGTGATTGTTTTAACTAGAACAGGTTCCACACAAATGAAAGGCCATTCGTAACCATTAAAATAATGGATGCGGGCTTCCAATGGGCAAGCAAATGCTTTCCAGACTTCTTGGCTGGTTTGTCGAAGGAAAGAAAGGTATTCTGTGCCAGCAGTTCACGGCTGGGTGTGCGTGAGAAAGAACCACAAGCCGTGTCAGGAGACGTTTGCACACTCGCGTTCACAGTGACATGATCCCCCCATGGCTAAAAGGCAGATGTGAAACCCAAGAGTGACGGACGGCTGAATGCAAAACACAATACGGTGCATCCTTCAGCCTTTAAAAGCGAGGAAACTCTGGGTTGGAGAGATGGCTCAGCGGTTAAGATGTTTGCCTACAAAGCCTAATGACCTGGGTTTGATTCCCCAGGACCCACGTGAAAGCCAGATGCACAAAGCAGCACACGCATCTGGAATTTGTCGCAGCTAGAGGCCCAGGTGTGCCCATCCCCTCCCCACTCCTCTCCGTTTCTTTCTGCTTGCAAATAAAGACATTTAAAAAGGATAGAAATTCTGCCACATGTTGAGGAACCCCAAGTATGTCGTATGTCATATTCAGAGAGATGTGCCAGTCACCAAGGCCTGTGGGGTTAATGGGTGCAGTTTCAGTTTGGAAAGGTGCAGGTGGTCGTAGGAACATGTTTTTATTGATTAAGTTATTGATTATTGATTGACGCTGTGACCAGAAGCTCAGGAACCGGGCCTCATGTGTCCTAAGAGCAGAATGGGTCCTACTCATGGATATGGTGTCTGTGGCCATGGATGTTTCATCTTGCACACCAAGTAGGTACGTGGCAGGAGAAGCAACGTCAACGGGCGGACGTCTGTGAGTGGCAGTCAAGTTTAGTGGCTGGTGTGTGCGCTGGCACGTCGGGTTTGACCTCCTGCCCGATGATCTTATGAGAGAGTCTGCCGGCAGATAAAAAATATTTACTGAACACAGTGTGGGGTGTGCTGTGTTTATATTTCACTCTGGGAACAAAGGCACTTTCAAAAGTATATTTGGTTTTGAAATCGCCTTTCCGAGGGAGAGGGACCCCTGAAAAGAACAGCTAAATAAATTGTATTGGAAGGACTTGTGTGTAGACATGGGTTCCCCATTTCTTGGTGTGTCGAAAGAATTTGGGTGCAATATGCGCCGGTCTTCATTTTCCACTTTGCTTCCTACCTTTGTTTGTCTTGGATGACGGTTTAGACACTCCTCTCTGTCACCTCCATTCCCATACCTTGTGCCAACAGTGGTTGCCCAGTGCCTGGCTGGAGCTGAGTCCTCCTCCCTGCCTTGCCTCTCTGAGCATAAAACCAGCCCCTGCTGGTGCGGTGATGGGAGAGGTGTGACCGTGACCCTGGGGCTCTGAGGCACCTGTGTGTCAGGATCAGGAATGGGCAGACTCCTGATGACTCACCAGCTGTTGCGGTCAGCTTTCTAGTTGCTGCTCAGAATGAACCCAAACAAAAGCGGCTTGTAGAGAAATGGGTTTATTAGGCTTACAGATTTGAGGGGAGACTCCATCCAGGCAGTATTAGCAGCCTGGAGTCCACTAAGGAAAGACTGAATCCAGAAGTGGGGCAATACAGGAGCCACTGAAGACTGTATTGGAGATTCGTCCTATCTGCGTCAAGGTCCTGGTTCTGATTACTGCTTACTGTGCAAGACTGACATTCACAGAAGCCGGGAGGAAAATCTGGGGGAATTCTTTGTTTTATCTTTGCAATTACTTTGTAAGCCTGAAATTATTTCGAAATACAAAAAGACCAAGACAGACAAACAGCAAGTAAGCATATGTAAAGATACCGGACAGCATGAACGTCAGGAAGTTGCAGGTTAAGCTGAGAAACTACACACCTGTTAGGATAGTCACATCCCAAATGCTGATAACACCAGAGGCCACCAAGGACACAGAGCAGCAGGAGCTCCTGTTGATGGATGCACAATGGTCCAGGTCTTTCGGACAACAGTTTGGTAGTTTCTTACAAAACTAAACACAGACTTGAGGGGAGACTCCATCCTGGCAGGGAAAATGATGGCATGAGCAGAGGGGTGGACATCACCTCTGCCACAGCACTGGAAACAGCAGCAGGAAGGTGTGCCAAACACTGGCAAGGGGAAGCTGGCTTATAACCCCCATAAGCCCACCCCCAACAACACAGCTCTAGTGAGGTTGTAATTCCCTAACTGCCATCAACTGAGGATCGATCACTCAGAACACATTCATTTGTTTGTGGGGGACACCTGGATCAAACCATGACACCTGCCATGCTGCAGACCCCTGTCTTCTGTCCTGTTTTCTTTTCTAGATCCACCTGGTGAAGGTTCCCAGAGGAAGGTCAAGCATTCACACACAGGGCCTGGGCTGAGCAGAACAGGGGATCTATGTAACGCAGTGTGGGATTGTTAAACCCTCCTCTTTTTTAAAAATATTTTATTTATTCACTTTCAAGCAGAGAGAGAGAGAGAGAGAGAGAGAGAGAGAGAGAGAGAGAGAGAGAGAGGAAGACAGCACCAGGGCCACCACCTTGTGGGTCTGGCCCACGCAGGCCCCCGGGAACCAAACCGGGGGCCCCAGGCACTGGAGGCAAGCGCCCCAACCGCCGAGCCATCCCTCCAGCCCTAAACCCTCCTCTTGTAAGAGGTTTCCACACACAGGGCTCCCAGGATCTGGTGCCCAGCAGAGCTGATGGCTGCACTCATGATCTGTGTGTCCCCAACAAGCCACCCATAGTGCCTCTGTAAGAAACGAGGCGTCTGGGAGCTCAGGCTCAGCGGTTAGGCCAAGCGGGCACTGAGTACGCACACCAGCTTGTGCTGTGTGGACGACATGACACTTTGGGCTGCACTTTTTTGAGGTGTCGCTGGTCTCAGCAGTGGTGAGGGGAAGGGGCTGGGAGGCATGCAGCACAGGAGGGCTCTGAGAGGACACTGGCTGGGAGGCTGGGACAGCTGACAAGGGTGAGCTCCCCGTGGTCTTGGGAGAGGGAGCTGGAATGGCCGGAGAGCACAGCCTGCTCTACTTGCTGAGCTGGGGAGGTGCTGAGGCCTCACCTTACTGGGGACATGATGTGCCTTGGGTACTGGCATCACTGTGGGTCATGGTGAAGCCAGGACATGAGAGGCCTAAATGTAAGAAGATAGTGTCTCTCTGGACCCAAGAATCTCTAAGAAGGCTGGCTCTCAGTGGGGACTTTTAGGAGGCAGGACTCTCGCCAAGGCAGGAAAGCAGAAAGGCCTGTGGACTATACAGCCGCCCCATGACAGGTGGAGAGTTCAGACCAGCTGGGGGGAGTCTCGGATGCTGGTGGCAGGGGCTTGGCCTCCGGGCAGTGTCCCGGATGAGGGCATTCTGAATGGTTAGGTGGTTACTGCAGAGCCCTTCACTCAGCTGGACACGCGCCTCACCCCTACTCAGAGACCATGTGGGTGTCCTCTCATGCCTCAGCAATGCCTGGTGGGGGCCATGGCTCCCAGGTGGGGGACCCTTGGGCAGACCAGGTACCCCCAATGGTAGGGAAGGAGGTCCCAGCCACTGGAGACCTTGCCTGGTCCTGAGGTTCTGTGGCAAGCACTTCAGGGTGAAGCTCGGCCGGATCTTGCAAGTCTGAGCACCATCCGCCAGGGCCTTGCTCCTGCCAACAGCTCTCATGGAACAGTAATGGCTGGAGACGAGGAGAGCTTTGTGTGTTGTGTGTATGTGTGTGCATGTATGTGACATGTGTGAGCAAGTGCGTGCATGTATGTGACATGTGACCAGTGTGAGCACGTGTGTGATATGTGTGAGCATGTGTGTGTGCATACCGGTGTGTTAGGACGAGTGTGAGTGGAGACCCCCTGGGATCCTTGTGCTGGAGAAACACTGGCCTAAGGAGACTCCGCAGGAGCATGGCAGGAGGACGTTGGCTTCTTGTGTCCACTGCTGGGCAGGGTAGACAGTGGAGGTGCTTCTGCAACTCAAGTCCCCACCATGATTAAGGGTGCAGGGCCTCCTGGCTGCAGGCCTCATCCATCTCTGTCCTTCTCGGAGTGAATGTCATGCGGAGAGAGAGGCACCTCCTGCCTTTCTGGAGCTTGGAGAGGCTCCGATGGGCTTTGTCTGGGAAGGTCCCCTATTTGTTCACTCATTCCAAGTATGTTAAATGAAGGATTCTATCTGAATATTTCCCCCCGGGAAAGTGGGGAAGACGACCCACTTCCTGACTGCAGAAGGCTTACAGGCCCCAGGATAATAACAGACAGGAATGTCGGGCTGGAGAAGTGCTTCTGGCCCTGAGTACCAGGGGGGTGAGTCTCCTGCATGAAATGGTACCTAAACCAGCTGTTGACCAAAAAAGCAAGAGATAAGCCTAGGGGGGGGGGGGCAGGGGAGCAATACAGTCACTAAGGACTAAGGTCTGGGGGTTGTGGGGGTTCAGTGTGGTGGGGGAGTATAGGGTTCATTGTGGTAGGGGTTCCAGGGTGGGGCCAGCAAGAGCCCCTGGGCTCCTGGCTAAGTGGACAGCGCCCCTTAGGGAAGCTGACAGAGAGGTCTGTCTGGGCTGGGTTTGTCCTTTGATTATTTGAACAAATATGGATTGAGCTGAGCATGTCTTCAGGCACCAGACGATGGACTAAAGCATCTTTCCTGATGGACAAGACAGACCCACGCCCTTCTTCATTGTGCCAGACAGCCGTCCACCACTGTGACAAAACACCTGAGCCCAAGCAGCTTTAAGGAGGGAAGACTTAGTTTGGCTATGGTTTCAGACGTTTCAGCCCCCACTTGTCTGGCTCCATTGCTTTGAGTCCAAGGCACAGAGAAGGGAGTGGGTAGAGATCCAGTCACAGAGGAGGCCTGCCTGGGTGACCTGCCTCCTGGGACCAGGCTGCACCTTCTAAAAGCCCACCCAGCCATGAAGCCATCCATAGGGTTAGTCCCTTCAGTAGTCCCCCTTCTTAATAGGGGCGCCAGTAGGAAGCAAGCCTTCAACGGGGAGCCTTTGGGGAGCGATGGCTGCGTATGCCATTGGGTTAGAAGTTGGTATGTTTTCCTAAACCAGCAGGAGAAAGGGTGAGTCACCTCTCAGTGAACTCATCTTGCTGAGAAGGTAGCATTGGAGAGCCCTGTCGAGGAGAGGCTGGGTGACTTCCATTTTAAAAGGAATCATAAGGTGCTGTGCTGGGGGTGGGGGAGGGCTGGAGCCGAGGCCCACACAGAGGTCGGGGGTGGGAGGATGCTGACCGGGGTGTCACGTGTGAGGGGGTTCTGGACAAGCAGGCTGTCCTGGTGGTGGGTGTGGGCGGTACACTCCACGTATCCACAGCAATGCCAAGGACTTTTGCCTGAGATGGAGGGAGGGTGCTGTTTCCCTGGGGAAGATCCCAGGGGTGAAGAACTTGATCTGGGAAGGGAAGGATGCCTTTGGACCCTTTGTGTGTTGGGTGGGGGTCTGAATGACCATTTGACAGCTGTGTCCTCAACTGTAGACTCATAGGGAGGGATCCCTGCTGGAGGCAGAAAGAGGGGAGTCAGCAGTGTGCGTGGAACTCCAAGTCCAAAGTCAAGGTGCTGCTGGTGAATTCAGTGTCTTAAGGGGGCTCCTTCATAGTTGGCAGATGGCTGCCTTCTCTCTGTGTCCTCGCATGCTTTCACCTCTGTGCACATCTGGAGCATGACCCTCGCAGAAGAGGACCCCACTCCATCACCTCATTCAAGCTTAATGACCTTTGTAGTGGCTTGAGGACTTCACTACATGAATTTGGGAGGAACAGTTATATCCATGGCAGAGGCAGAACCCTTGTTCCTAGTTCTGGCACCCAAATGGTAGCGGGGTACACACAGCAAGTCAAAAATTGCAGTTATCAAATAGGGGAGACTCCAGCATCCACCCAGCCTGGCCTGGCCCAGCCCTGGAGCCTTCAGTGAGCACAGAATAAGGACATAGGGCAAGGGCAGGAATGGAAGAGGCAGCCTGACCCTTGAACCCCCAGCACAGCCAGGCAGGCTGGGCCTCGGAGCCTGTGCGGCAGCTGGGGAGTCCCAGGCTCCCTGGGGGCTCAGTGGGAATGCAGGGTCCACACTCTGCAGGCTCAACCAGGGGGTCCAGGCAGGGATACAGGAGGGGCAGTGAGCGGCCCATAGGCAGAATGGAAGGGTCCCGCCCTGCAGGGACCGGCCATCTTAACCCCAGCCAGCAGTGATGTGAACGGAGTGATGTCATAAGGGCAGCCTTGGGGACACGTATGTGTGTGCTCATGGGTGTGTGTGTGTGCACCTGGGTGTGAGCACAGCGATTGGGGCTCTGTTGCTTCCCTTGCACCTCAGCTTCTCTAGGACACCGTTGTCCTCGGGAAAGCTCCTCATGGGCTGGGGAGATGGCTTCGTGAGTAAATTCCTTGCTGTGCACGCATGAGAATCTGAGTTTGGGTTCCCAGCAGGGGACATTGGTGTGTGCCTGCAGTCCTAGCATTGGGGAGGCGGAAAGAGGAGGAACCCCAAGACCCAGAGGCTAGCCAGCCTAGCTTAACGAGTGAGGTTGAGGGGTCACAGAGAAACCCTGTCTTAAAAACCAAATGAAGTAGAGAGCATTTGTGGGTAACACTTGACATGGATCTTCATACATGTGCACCTATGTACATATACACATATGTGTCCACACACACATGAACACACACACCCCAAAACATAAAGCAGCTCTCCCTCCTGGGTCTAATTCCCTGTGCTCTCAGCTCTGTTTCTCCCAGGTAACCTGAGTGCTAAGGCCTCCTCCCCTCCCCAGGCGCTCCTGTCACTGGGGGGGGGGGAGCAGGAGTGCCCCCTCCTGATCTTATGGGGCAATAGTACAACAGGTCTTGTCCATCCCTGCTTGGCCAGGAAGATGTTTGTGGTCACTTGATGAATCCATAAGGAGCCTGATGCTTGGGTGTGAACAGCATGTCCCCCATTGGTCCTCAAGATCATGCAGAGAAAGGGGAACCTAGAAGCGGAAGGGCAGAGGTCCCTGGAGAGCCCTCACCACAGTCCACACCCTAGATCTCTCTGGTAAAGTGAGGTTGTGCTGGATGGCTCCCACACACCGTTCCTTCTATATCCTCAAGTTTCCTGATAATCCTGGTTCTGCCTGAGGGGTGGGGAGGTATCCAGGGCCCTGTCTAGTGTTGCTGAGACCATAGAGGAGGTGCACCTGCACATGGGACTGGGTGTTGAGGGGCTTGGGGCACAGGGTGACAGATCTGGAAGCCAGGTAGAGTGCTTTTTTAAAAAAAATATTAGAGAGAGAGAGAGAGAGAGAGAGAGAGAGAGAGAGAGAGAGAAAGAGAACCAGGGCCACCACCTTGTAGGTCTGGCTTATGTGGGTCCTGGGGAATTGAACCCAGGGCCTTAGGCACTGGAGGCAAGTGCCTTAACCGCTGAGCCATCTCACCAGCCCTCGAGTGCTTTGAGATGCTAGCTCCTGGGCCTGTCGTGGGACTTCCCCTTTCTCACCTTCCTCCCCCAACCTCTGCGTTCTCTACTTTCTGGAAGCATCATCACTGCCCAGTCTTGACCTTGTATATCCCTCCCTACCTCCACTTTCTGGATCCTTGGGGGCCAAGAGTCCCTTTGGATGCCCCGTGCTGGTGTAACAGCCCACATTCCTGTGTCCCCAGCTCTCATTGGCCACTTTGCCTTATGACCTGGGACCTAGTCATCTGAGCTTGTTGCTTCTTGCGTGAGTGAGGTCTGGGCTGTTTACCGTGGGGCTTCTTCAGCGTGGAGGGGTAGGGAGATGACATCATGAGGGGTCCTGAGCAGACCCTGGAGCTTGGATAGTGGGACATCTAGGACAAAGGGAAACATCCAGGCAGGACTGCCCACGCCTGACACCAACGTCAAGTACAGAGTGTTCCGAGGCCACTATCAGCATCTGTGAGTGGCCAGAATGACTCAGCCAAGCAAGCGCCATTGCCCACGGTTGTGTTGTTATTACAGCAAGAAGTCACAGATTCAAGCCAGCTTGGGGGAGAGCCCCTGGGGGCAGTGTCCAGGGAAGTGGGGAGAGGAGTCTTCCAGACCCCTCCCTGTGGAGTTGAGACAACATCACTTTCATGGCACCCATGGTGACAATAATCAGGGAATGCTCCATCCAGGGACACCCCCAAGCCTCTAGGTCCATAGTCTCTTGGGGACATAGTGGAACCTACATCAGTCTCTAGTCATGACCCAAGCTCCACCCCACATCATCTTGTTAGTTTGCCTCAAAGTCCCCACCCTGTTTTTCCCTGGCTGGCCTGAGACCCCAAAACCCCAGGCCCATGAAGGCATCATACCTCCCACTTTCCAGGAGGCAAAAGTAAATTTCAGACTTGCTCTTTCTCTCTCTCTCTCTGGGCAGATGGACTTTCTCACTTCACGCGGCCTCCTTCCCCTAAGGCTGCCACGAACCTTGAACTGCAGTGCGTGTGTGGTGGGGAGAGTTGAGGGTGTTGGGAGTCAAAGAGGAACTTTATGCTCTTTTATTTCCGACAATCACCATGCTCATAGAGGTACCCCTAGGACCTGGACCCGTCTCCTAAAAGGCAAAGGTGCTGGCAGAGTGTAGATGTGGCCCTGGAGAACAAAAGCCTGATCGGATCTTAGGTGCCTCCCACAGCACCTGCCCAGGGGACACCCACCATCACATCTGTCCCCAGATCACCATTCATGGAGCAGCATTCTTAGGGAGTCCCTGACCAACTGGGTACGGCTGGTGCGTTCCAAGAAACGTGTAGACAAACCAGGATTTCTTTAAATGCCAGTTTTTGAAATGCACTCCAAAACTTTCCCTTCCCACAAGACAGGGACCTTTTGGAAAGTGGCTCAGCTGATTCATATTTTTTAAACATCAGATTTGCCTGGAAGGAGGCACACCTGCTCACCACCCTGTACCTCCTCTGATTCTGGGAGGAGGGGGGTGCGGGATGCCTGGCAACCCGTATTCCTGCAGAACAGCGCACCTCCGACTTCCTTGGGGCTTTGCATTTTCCAGAATGTGTCCCTGTTTACCACAGCCTGACCTGCACACCACACTGCAGACGGGGGGGGGGGGGACGACCTTCCACAGAAAGGTATTGGTTCTCCCCATTGGAGGCAGCGATGCTGAGTCCATTGGTTAAAGATCTTCCCCAAGACTGAGCTGGTTAAAAGTAGTAGATCTGTTCCTGGAGGCTCCAGAGGGCCGCTGGAGTTCATACAGCATGCCTTCACACATGCACACACCCACACGTGCGTATGCACACACACACACACACACGCACTCGGAGGCATCCACTGTCAGTCACTGGCAGGCACTAACATATGGCTGTATATGTCTGGAATTCCAGTGTGATGTATATCTGCATGAGATGCACAGACGAGCAGGTCTTGGCAGTACTGGGACTTGGGTCTGTCCTCAGCTTTCCAGAAATCCCTTTGACGGCCGGGCGTGGTGGCGCACGCCTTTAATCCCAGCACTGGGGAGGCAGAGGTAGGAGGATCACTGTGAGTTCAAGGCCACCCTGAGACTACACAGTGAATTCCAGGTCAGCCTGGACTAGAGTGAGACCCTACCTCGGAAAACCAAAAAAAAGAAAAAAAAAAAAAAAAAGAAAGAAATCCCTTTGATGATGTCCATTTAAGGAAGGAAGGTGGTCACGAGACAACAGGGGTGGAGGGGGGGCTGGTGGCAGTATTCTGCACTTTGTGGGGTGCCCAGGAGGTTGCTCTCATCCTCGGTGGTTCAGAGGCTGGTCAGAGCTGCAGCCTGGCCTTTGGACAGGCTTCCGATGGGAGAAGAAATGGGAGTAGTGACCAGCACTCAGCATATGCCTGAAACAACACATGTGCGCACACACGCACGATGACAGGACACCCAGGCGGGGAGGTGCCGTGAGGGGAAAATGTAACATGGGTAATTGTTCAGCTGCCACAGGGATGTTTCTTGTTAATTTACGGCGGCGTTTGGGGGACTTGGAATGTGCTTGGCCGACGCAGTCCCTAGACACCAGCAACCATAATTATCCGCATTTAACAGAGGGCTTGTAAAATCTATTTGTCTAGCAGAATGTGAGTGTAATTGCTGTAAATTAAATAAGGATGCATTTGTGGCTGGGTCGTGACCCAATCCAAGTTAGCGTAGAAAAGAAGGGTGTGGTTCTCCTTGAACCTGTCACCCAAGCCCTGCCACCGCCTGTGCCATCGTGAGCCCGATGGCCTTCTGCCTGCCCTGCCCGGGTGTTCCTCTCCCTCATGTCTGAAGCAGACATGCCTCCTTCAAGCCTGCTTCTCAAGCTGCAGGACCCAACACAGTGCATTTGCCTCCCTGGCGTGAGGAATATTAGATACCCGTGTCACAGCCCTTGTCCATCTATCCTTGCCTTGACCTTGACCCAGGGCCTCTCTGAGTCCCTCCTGTGATTTTTCATGACATGGACCAACCGCAGCTCACCAGCCCTGCTGTCTTCCTTTGCTCTTGACCAGAGGTGGCTGACACACAGCTAGGCGGCCATCTGTAGCTCTCCCACCTGACAGCCACCTGGGTCATTCTTTGCAGAGTTACTGAAGGGCAGCATCTGATGGAAGAAACTTTAGGAGGTTGGCACCATTCTGCAATTGCAGAAAGAACTTGGCCAGTGTTTAGTGTGGAGACGTGTGTGTGGATGGGTGTGAAGGGAGGTAGACACCCAGCTCAATACGGCCAGGGGTATCTGTCTCAGTGACTTTTAAAACTCCATTTTGTGGGGGCTGGAGAAATGGCTCAGCAGTTAAGAGCGCTTCCTGTATATACGCACCAGAGCCTGAGAGGGCCTGAGAGACCACTTAAATTTGGTCCCTGGGACCCACATAAACAGATGACCACCCACGTTTGAAATCTCAGTCCTATGCGGAATAGAAACCAGGGAATCACAGGAGCTCCGGGTTCAGTATCTTGAGTTCAGCTCAAGTAAAAGTGGGCTGAGGAGTAATGGAGGAAACAGTCCATGTTTCCCTCTGGCCACCATTGGTAGATGCACCCCATGGGCACATATGTGTGCATACATTACACACACACACACACACACACACACCAATTTTTCAACCGCAGTGTCTCCCACCTGTAATCCCAGCACTCCAGAGACCGAGGTAGGAGGGTTGCTTTGAGTTTGAGTTCAGCCTGGGGCTACAGAGTTGAGTTCCAGGTCAGCCTATGTAAGAGTGAGACTTGGCCTTTAAAATAATAAAAAATAACCAGGTATGGTGGTAATACCTTTAATCCCAGCACTAGGGGGCGTGGTGGAGCTCTCCTTTAATCCCAGCACTAGGGGGCGTGGTGGAGCTCTCCTGTAATCCCAGCATTTGGGAGGCAGAGGTAGGAGCATCATTGTGAGTTCAAGGCCACCCTGAGACTACAAAATTCATTCCAGGTCAGCCTGGGCTAGAGCGAGACCCTACCTCAAAAAACATTTATATTATACATATATACATATATATATATAAATAATGGTTTTGTCATAATTGTGGTAAATTATACATAACCTAAAGCTAGTTTAACCATGTCTCCATTCTTAGTGTTGGGCTGCCACCATCCGTCTCGAGAACTTTCTCATCGTCCTGAATGGCTTGAAGATATACTGTAATAGAGACAGAAGGAGGAGGGGCTGGTTAGAGCTGAGGCAGGGGGATGAAGTTAGTGACTCTTTAAAGCCTGGGTTTCATGTGGGTGCTGGAGATCTGAACTCAGGACCTCACACTCGTGTGGCAAACACTTTACCAACTGAGCCATCTCATCCTTGTAGATGCAGACCGACAGATAGGCAGACGGACTGACTCACAGAGAGAGGAGACAGAGGTGAGACAGACAGATGTCACCTGTCACCCTGGGCCTTTGGAAACAGCCCATCCAGAGGGGTTTCCTTTGGGAAGTCTGTGTGTTAATCCGTCTTCCTGTAGAAAGGAGGAAATTATTCATAATTAAAAAGTAATAATAATGTGGTGCGAAGGAACTCAGCTGCACATTACCCAGAGAGAGGGGGAGGGCTGGCAATCTATTTATAATGGTCTTCATGGCAACCGAGATTTTGTTTACAATGCTTTTTTCCCTTCGGTTCTTCAGCAAAGCTCTTGCTGACTGGCATTTTATTAGGAAATGTGATGTGGACCTGGGCCTCGGGGGATGTGGCGACAGGCCGGGGGACACTGCCCGAGCCTGGTGTTAAAGCTGAGGCCGGTAGGTTTCCTCGTCCCCTCTTGCCCATCCCCATCCTGATGGAGCTGCTGTCCAAAACCCAGGCCACCTGCACCAGCAGCTGCTCAGGAACCCATCGTTCCTACCTCCTGGGGGGCTGCTGGGCACAGAGCCTGGGATACCAGCTGAGGGGCAGATGGACAGCAGCCGTCCACCCTGGGGAAGTCGATGCGTGTGTGTGATGGCCTCGGGACCAGCTGAGCATGGCAGGCAGGTGGAGAGGGGACCCCCCCCCCCATTGTCACCTCCATCCTGCAGGCTGCCAGCTACTGATTGCCTTGTGCTTGAGGACACACGTCACAAGAGGGGACAGTGGCAGGAGGCATGAGATCTGTTATTCTAAGGGAAGTCACCGGGGATCCTGTTGGCACTGAGTCCCTCGGGGTGCCGTAGCAGATCGCTACACCCTCCCAAGAAGCCATGGGAGTTCCTCAGCAGAGCCAAGAGGGTCGAGGTGACGGGTCCTCAGAGACCAGGCAGCCAGGAGTCACCAAGAAGCAGGTGCCCTGGTACCTGCCCATCCTAGCGGGGCATCAGAACCCTGGCTTCTGGCGGCACCATGTGGTACACTTGATCTTGGGTTTCAGACTCATCACCTCCCAGTTACCTACTCTAGAACTTGAAAAAAATTTTTATTTTTATTTATTTACTTATTTACAAAGAGACAGGAGAGGGCTGAAGAGATGGCTTAGTTCTTAGCAGTTAAAGCGTTTGCCTGCAATGCAGAAGGACCAGAGTTTGATTCCCCAGTGCCCATATAAAGCCAGATGCACAAGAGGGCGCATGCGTCTGGAGTTCGTTTGCAGTGGCTGGAGGCCCTGGTGCGCCCATTCTCTCTCTGTGTCTGCCTCTCTCTCTAATAAATAAATAAAATATTTTAAAAAAAAGAGACAGGAGAGAGAGGGGGCACACCAGGTCCTTGAGCTGGTGCAAATGAACTTCAGACACATTTGCTACTTTGTGCCTGTCCTAATCAGCCACACGCCGCTGGGATGAATCTCCAAACCACGCATGATTATGGGAGGAAAATATTTATTGAACAGATTCAGGGGAAGAAGTTAAGGGAAGGCTGGCCCCCTTTCACAGAAGCAAGCAGAGACAGAGACAGAAGCCCACCACCAGCACCACAAGAAAGCACACTCCAAACTCACAAAAGGAACTCCAGGCTTGAGCTCAGACTGCTTTTTGCATATGTATAGCTAAAATTCCAGACCCGGGCTGGAGAGATGGCTCAGCGGTTAGGGCACTTGCCTCTAATGCCTAAGGCCCCTGGTTCAATTCCCCAGGACCCACATAAGCCAGACCCACAAGGTGGTGGCCCTGGTGTTCTCAATCTCTCTCTCTCTCTCTCTCTCTCTCTCTCTCTCTCTCTCTCTCTCTCTCTCTTTCTCTCTCTTTCTCTCTCTTTCTGTTTGAAAAATGAATAAATAAAGTATTTAAAAATAAAATAAAATTCCAGACCCACCCCAGAAACACCTTAGGGCTGAACCCTAGGATCTGGCCAAGGTGACACACTTCCTCTAGCCAGAACTGGCTGGAGACAATTTACAATTTTAATAAACCCTTAATTCTTTTGGGGGACATTTATTCAAAACTACCACAGTGCCTCTGGCTTTACTGGGCACTGGGGAATCAAACTCAGATCACTGGGCTTTAGAGGCAAGAGCCTTCACCACTGAGCCATCTCTCCAGCCCTGCTCCTCTTGAACTTCTGGCATAGAATGTTCAACATGGGCAGGACGCATGGTGCCAACTCCTTTCTGCACCATGGGTGGCAGATCAAGCCTGTAAAGAAGAATTTGTAGCAACTTTATACACCACTACAATTTTAGAAGGAAATGGAAAGACAAAAAATGTGGAGAACCGGGTAGGGGTTTGCGCACTTGAAGACGGTCAGTTTGGGGGCTGGGGAGATGACTCGTGGGTAAAGACCCCCAGCACCCTGCAATCTGAATGCTGAGGAGGCAGACAGGAGGGGTCCTGGGGCTTGCTATGGAGCTCATCTAGCTGAGTGGGTGAGCTCCAGGGCAGTGGGAGACCCTGTCTCAAAAGCTTAGGTGGAGAGTGATTGAGGAAGACACCTGACCTCCACATGCACGCACGCACAGTGTGCCTACGCACGCACAGTGTGCCCACACACATACGAGCATGTATAGACACAGGATTTTATCAGCTTGCAGTTACCTGGGCTTTATTGTGTTTTTCCTCTCGTCAGCCCTGGTGCCTGAGTCTTGTTGGCTCAGGGCCTCTTTCTGCTCAGCTCTCCGTCCGTCCACCTGTCCTCCAAAGCTCCGCCGTCTGGTAAGCTTGATAAGCTAACCCTAACCCTGTAACTCTGTGCACCTCACTTTCCCATCTGTAATAGATCCCCAGGATCCTTCTGGAAGGTTCTGGAAGGTTCCTGCAGACCACCTCCATTCCTGCGCCTGCATCCACTTCAGTACCCGGAGTAGAGTTCAGGATGGGTGCCTGTCTGACATCAGCCCTTCCCGTTGGGGACGAGCCCCTCAAACAGGCAGAGTGACCCCAGAATTGGGAGAAGGGAATCTCAGCATCTGGGGAAGCCTCTTCTGTGCAGTTTGGCCAATGGCCTTTGGAAGACAGGATAGAATAGAATTATAATAATATTAATATAATTAATAATTAATACACACAAGCACAGAATATAATATAGTTGATATTATGTTCTGTCCTTCCTTTGGAGGTGTGAATGGGCCTCCGGGGATCATTGCTTACAGTCCCTGTCCTGATGGACACACCTCTGTGCCCCCATTCCAGGGGCAGGGGGTAAAGCAGCATTTTCTGAGAGGTGCCCAGAGGGAGCGGGTGATGGGAGTCTGGTCATGGAGCAGAGGGCAGTCAGCCTAACCTACTTGCTAAGTAAGTCCAGGCCAGTGAGAGATCGGGTCTCAAAAAATGAGGGTGGAGAGGGCTCAGCAGTTCAGGTGCTTGCCTGCAAAGCCTAACAACCTGGGTTTGATTCCCCAGTACCTACCTAAAGCCAGATGCACAAGGTGGCCTGGCATCTGGAGGTTGTTTGCTAGAGGCCTGTCATGGTTTGACCCAGGTGTCCCCCACAAACAAATGAATGTGTTCTGATAGATCGATCCTCAGCTGATGGCAGTTTGGGTTTTACAACCTCGATGAAGCTGTGTTGTCGGGGGCGAGCTTATGGGGTTATAAGCCAGCTTCCCCTTGGCAGAGTTTGGCACACCTTCCTGCCGCTGTTTGCAGTGCTGTGGCGGAGGTGATGTCCAGCCCTCTGCTCATGCCATCGTTTTCCCTGCCAGGATGGAGTCTCCCCTCGAGTCCGTAAGCCAAATAAACCCATTCCTCCACAAGCCGCTTTTGCTTGGGTTCTCCTGCGCAGCAACTAGAAAGCTGACTGCAACAGGGCCCTGGTGCACCCATTTCTCTCTCTCTCTCTCTCTCTCTCTCTCTCTCTCTCTCTCTCTCTCTCTCTCTCTCTCTCTCTCTCTCTCTCTCATAAATAAATATTTTTTAAAAACAAGGGTGGTGCCGGAGGAACAATACCTAAGGTCGTCCCCTGGCTGTCACATGAACACATTCACACAGTCACATGTACCCACACTCACCTGAACACACAGATGTGCGTACACACACACACAAGTAATAAGAAATAAACAGAACAGATAGGAGGCCTTTGTCACTGACCTGTCCACTGTCCGCTGACCTCTCTCTGCTGAGCACTTCAGTGTGGCTGGCTCTTGAGAGCACCCCGGAGGCTGGGCGTCGCATGGGTGCCCATGTTACAGATAGAGAAACTGAGGCTCCCGTAGGGTGGAGGGAAACTCAGCAGCTGAATGCGTCATGTCCCTTGTACAGGTCGGAGACTAGGGCCACCAAGATCGGCCCTAACAGGGCTCTCCCTGACACTGGGGAGGTGAGTTCCCAGAATCCTGTGTGAGGGCAGACTGGGCAGGAGAAACTGAGGCTCAGAGAGTCCGCACAGAGCAGACCAGGACAGCCCTCGCAGGTGCTGAGGGACCCTGGCTGACTCCAAACCTGTTCCCGAGGCTGGACCTCCTGACAGATGTCAACCTGTCCCACCTCCCACCCCACAAACCAGTAAACCAAGTCCAAGGTTGTGAAACCACGTGTGGGTCAAAACAACCTTGAAGCCTAACACCTAGGCCTTCGCTGGCTCCCAGGCCTGCCGGCAGAGCCCTCCCTCCCGGTAGGGGGGCTGGTTTCTGGGGGTCCTCGTTAATCCCCGTCAGGAGCAAGCAAACAAACTCCCCGCTCCATTTATTTCACGAGGCTCCCAGTTTAATTAGGTTTTCCAGTTATTCGCCTGTCCTGGGCCAATCAGTCCTTAAAACAGTGGAGAATTCATTTCCACCTGCTGTCAGAAAGCGCCTCTCCCCAGTTAGAAAAATAATTAAGCCATCATCACACATCAGGGGAATGAATCACCGCTCGCTCCTCTGTTCCCCTCGCAGGCCGTTTGTTTCTCTGCTCTGACAAAGGAGGCTCAAAGGAGACTCAAGAGGAGGCCATTTCTAGCATGCTGCCTCTCTCTCTTCCTCTCTCTCTCTCCTCTCTCTCTCTTTCTCTCTCATCCTGAGTGGTGCAAGCTCTGAACATGTGAGATCTCCTGTCTGACCATAGGGGTCACCTGCTTCTGCTCCACAAGGTCACTACGATCCAAAGCTGTAGTAAGGTGCCATGGTCCCATGCGTGACCACAGCCGGAGGCTGTTAGCAATGGCGCTGGTTTCCTCCTTGGTCCAAGGGCAAGGTGCCTGCAGGTGACTCCCCCAACCCCGCCGGACACCTCAGCATTCGCTGACTTCTAGATGCCTCTCCTCCAACATCAGCCTGGAATGTCACACGGCTGTCCCTTCTGTGTTCTTGGGTCAAGTCTCCCTCTCTGCTCTCTGTCATCACAGCCCACCCACCTCAGGGTGGTGCCATGGTCTTAGCTCAGATGGTAACAGTGATCTTTCCCCCACCTTCAGTTACTGGTGGTCTGATAGTAGTGGAAAATTTCCAAATCCCCCCAAAAAGTGTTTTTATTGTAGAGTTAGAAATGTTCCACTTTATTGCCTTCATTTATTGTTGTAAATCTCTTATTGTGCTTGATTTATAGATTAAACTGTATCCCAGGGAAGTCCACACATGTCCATACAGAGTTCAGGCGTACACTGGGGATCTTGGGCTGTGCCCCTCCCCCACTGGACGACTTAGAACAAGTCCCTGTGGATAAAGGGAATACAGCCTTTCCAGAGAAGGCCTCATCGCAGGTGCTGGGGGCTTCGGGATGGGGCAGGAGGCACAGTCAACCCACCACGGGGGAGAACACCTTTGCCCTTTGGGTTGTGTTAACTAGGTGCCCCCAGCCCACTGGATCCCAGAAGACCCTTCCTCCCCAGCAATTGTTCAGTGCTCCAGAGCACCACTGCAGTGAGAGGAGGCCGGCAGGTTGGGGCTTGGAGCTGATGTATCAAGCTGTGATGTCTGGGCCTGGCCATTTATTGGTAATGCTGTTGGGTGGCTCTGTCCACAAACCACAGGGAAGGCACTGCGGGGTGCTCTGGGGTGCCATGGGACTCTCAGGGACTTATAAACCCCTTCATGAAGCAGGCTCAGCATGGGATTGTGGGGAAGGATGAGCTAGGAAGGAGAATATTGAGATATTCTTCCCCTTTAAAGGGAACAAAAGAAATTGACGCCCCTCTCTCCTGCTTCCTGTTTCCACGTGCGTCCTCAGCATGCTGGCATACTCCAGCCTGTCACCGACTGACCATTGAACAGCCTATTGACTGATTGATGAGTCCATGGTCCTTGAAGGAAGGAGCCTTTTCTTTGGGTTGGAGGGCTGGAGAGAGCGGCTTTGACAGCTGCAGTACTCACATGTCACCACGTGGTGGCGCGCATAAGCAGCCAGTGAGCAGAGTCTGGAAATGTCAGAGTCCCCCCCCCCCCCAAGTTCTTCCAAATATGAAAACTACCCTCCCGGCCTCACTGTCGTCATTGAAGAAGCGTCTCGGGAGACTCCAGCCTGGGAGCTCCAGCTTCAACGCATCCACACATATCATTTGGGAAGTCGGGGGTTTTAGTTGTGTTTTTCTCTGTGCCTTGTCCCTGTGGGCACCTGCGGTGGCCCTAGTGCTCAGGGTCCTCCCTGAGCCATTGCACAGACAGGCAGAGACCAGCTGGACACCTGGCACCCCGCCAGAGCTAAGTGGCATCATGCTGCTTCGGACCGGACTGGACCAGATCAGGTGGGCCTCAGCTCTGCCCACCCCATGGCTCCTGTGGTTAGAGGGGAGTCCCATGTCCCCTGGATGGCATTCCAAGCCCGTGGTCACTAAACACCTCACACAAGGTTCTCTCACATTTCAGAGGCCGGAAGGCCAACATGTAGATGTCAGCAGAGGTGGGTTCCTTCAGAGACCCCGAAAGAACTCCTTCCTGCTTTCCTCCCAGCGTCCAGAGGCTATGGAAACCCTTGGCAGTCCCCGGATGTTAGAGGGGTCACTCTTGTCCTTACTTCTGTCCTCAGAGAGCCTTCTCCCATTCATGCTGTTATCTTCACACAAGTTTCCTTTGTATGTGTGTGGTGCACGTGCGTGTGGAGCGGGTGAACGTATAGGCCAGAGGACAACTTCAGGTGTTTCTTAGGCATTCCATATACTTGTTTGAGGTAGGGTCTCACTCTAGCCGAGGCAGACCTGGAACTCACTCTGTAGTCCCAAGTTGGCCTCAAATACATGGCGATCCTCCTACCTCTGTCCCCCAAGTGCTGGGATTAAAGGCTTATACCACCATGCCCAGCTCCATACACTTTTTCAAAAATTATATTTATTTATTTATTGAGAGAGAGAGGCAGCCAGACAGAAAGACAGAAAGTATGGGCATGCCAGGGCCTCCTGTTATTGCAAACAAACAAGATGCATGCGTTATCTAGTGTATCTGCTTTACATGGGTGCTGGGGAATCCAACCCTGACCGTCAGGCTTTGCAAGCAAGTGCCATCTCTCCAGCCCCATATACCTTGTTTTTGAGACAGGCTCTCTCATTGGCTTGGTTAGGCTAGGCTAGCTGGCCAGTGAGCTGCCTGTCTCCACGTCCAGCACAGGGATTGTGCACACACCACCGTGCCTGGCAGTGTAACACGGCAGGTCCTCGTGCTGGTGATGTGAGCACTCCACTCCTGAGCCTGATCTTATCCTTGTCATGTGGGTCAGATGAGGACCCTGAGGACCCCAACCTGCAGATCAGCTTATGGTTACAGCTGCAGGAGCCCGGCAGAGCTCATGGGAGGTATATGCAATACAACTAACTCTGCCTCCATTGGCCGGTTGAAGTGCGTTCACCTCTTCTCTAGATGGCTGGGTCCGCCCCTGGCCTTGGGTGGCACCCCACCACCACAGCTGCCTATGTGTGTGTTGATGGCTCTCTGGGGGAGCCTGCCCTTGACACTGGGGACTGAGACACATTGAAAACCTACTGTGTGCCAGCACCCCTGAGCCTCTCTCTTCGTCCCCTCCCCACCCCCACTCACCCAGCCAGGTCCTCTGCTGCTCCCCACTGCCCCACCCAGCCCAGGACCTCCTGATGTGCTGACCCAAGACAGCTCCCAAGGCTGGGAATGAGCGTCCTCCCTCTGGGAAGGGGCCACAGGGGCACCTGTTCACTCGGGGGACTCCTGACTGGTGCCTGGAACTCTGTAGCACTGCCAGGAGCTGGACCCCAAGTGGGCACAGGAATGCGGTGTGGTTCCATAACCTGCCCTGGAGTTTATCTTTTGTGCCATTGAACAGGGCACCAGTGAACCTGTCTCACTGAATAAACTCGGGAGTTGTCACCTGTGTGGGGTGAGGACCGTGCGGGGTCTGGTGGCAGCCCCTGCAATGGGAAATCAAGCGAGTCAGCTGCACCCAACTTCAATGCCTTTGGAGCCCTGGTCCCTCAGCCCAGCGAATGGCATCTTGGGATGGTTTGTCCATTCTAGTTAGTTAGTTTTTTTTTTTTTTGAGGTAGGGTCTCGCTCCACCCCAGGCTGACCTGGAATTCACTCTGTAGTCTCAGGCTGGCCTCAAGCTCACGGTGATCCTCCTACCTCTGCCTCTGGGATTAAAGGTGTGCACCCCCACGCCTGGCCTGGCTGGTTTGTCCATCCTTAGGGACACTCTGGGATATTGTTCTTGGCCCTGGAGTGTTGTCCTCCCTTACAGTACCGCCTGTCGTCCTCGGTCTCTCTGCAGGGTCTCTGAGCCCTCCCCACCCCCCACTTTCCCCATCTCTTCTGACCTGATGCTCGGTCTGTCCCAGCCATGGGGGGTGGGGTAGGGGGCTGACTGCTGCTCCTTGGGCCTCTAGAGAGGCCAGGAGGTGAAAGGACACGTGGATGGATCTCTCGTTTGGAACAAGGATGTGTTAAGTGACTTGGAAAACACGGATGGTGGTGTGGCCCAAAGCTTTGACAAGGTCACTCAGAGGGTGCCACCTCACAGGCATGGTGTGGACTCAAAAGATCGGCCAGTGCTGCCACCCTCTCTCCCCCTCTCAGCCCAGCACCAAGGCGCCTGCCTGGGGGGGCATCAGAATGGGGATCTGCCATCCTGGTACACAGGTGACCCCGCCTGTCCTTTGGGGTGGGTTCCTGTCCTGTAACGGAGGTGCTGGGGATTAGAACTTAAATAATACCCAGCCATATTTCAATGTACCTCAGAATTTAAGAAGCACCCGAATTCTTGTCTATAAAGTTTAAAGAATTAAAATTATAGACCACCAGAGGATAAGGTATATTGGGAAACTTTATTTAAAAGACAATGGGTCATGAGAACCCGGCTGAAGACTGGGCTATCCATGGTCCCCTACCACAAAGACTGATACAGACGGCCCACGGAGGAGGATATCCAGCTGACTGGGGGTGGGGAGGG